>AWOL01S0162914.1:0-31889 GCA_000715115.1 Nicotiana otophora | reverse complement strand
GAGTTCTTTAGACATTGTCATACTTTGATCGACCCCTACCTCCAACATCTATTGGTTATGGAGAGAGAAGGAGATTGTATGGTACCTACGGTGACTATGCCACGCGAACAGATCCAAGCACAACTCTCAGCTATGCAAGTTGTTAAGGGGATCAAGAAGGGGGAGCCGACGTTCGTGGCAACCATCACANTCTCGCATTAAGACTGTGAATGCCGGGGTACAGAATGCCCGTGGGGTAGCTAATGGAGTTGGTGTCAAATTGGGAACTTGGAAAGGTATGACAAACTTTACTGTAACCGCTATGGATATCTTTGACATCATATTGGGATAAGAGTTCTTTAGACATTGTCATATTTTGATCGACCCCTACCTCCAACATCTCTTGGTTATGGAGCGAGAAGGAGCTTGCATGGTACCTACAGTGACTATGCCACACGAACAGATCCAAGCACAACTCTCAGCTATGCAAGTTGTTAAGGGGATCAAGAAGGGGGAGCCGACGTTCGTGGCAACCATCACAAGTCTAGAGGAAGACAAGAGTTTTCAAGAGACACTGCCGCCTTGCATAGAGAAGTTTCTTGAGGAAAACAAAGACGTCATGCCCGAGGAGGTGCCTAAGCATTTGTCACCTAGGCGAGAGGTGGATCACAAGATTGAGTTGGAGCCAGAGGCTAAGCCACCAGTATTTGCCCCATATCGTATGGCACCGCCCGAGCTAGAGGATCTCAGGAAACAATTGAAAGAGCTGCTAGATGCTGGTCACATTTGCCCATCAAAGGCACCTTTTGATGCACCAGTATTATTCCTGAAGCATAAGGATGGATCACTATGCTTGTGCATAGACTACCGGGCACTTAATAAGGTCACAATGAAGAATAAGTACCCGATCCCGCTCATTGCTGACTTGTTTGATAGACTTGGGCAAGCCAAGTATTTTACCAAGGTGGATCTTCGCAAAGGCTACTACCAGGTTCGCATTGTAGAACGGGATGAGCCAAAGACAACATGTGTGATGAGATATGGAGCCTTTGAGTAGTTGGTGATGCCCTTCGGCTTAACCAATGCACCGGCCACATTTTGCACCCTTATGAACAAGAATTTTCATCCCTACCTTGATCAGTTCGTGGTAGTCTACCTAGATGACATAGTCATCTACAGCAACACCTTGGAGGAGCACATGGATCACTTAAGGAAGGTTTTCCAAGTCTTGCGGGAGAACAAGCTATACATCAAGAAGGAGAAATACGAGTTTGCACAATCAAAGGTACACTTCTTAGGCCATGTTATTAGCAATGGCGAGATACACATGGACGAGGCTAAGGTACGTGCTATCCAGGAGTGGGAGGCACCTATAAAGGTAACTGAATTGTGATCCTTCCTTGGCCTTGTTAACTACTATCGCCGGTTCATCAGTGGCTACTCAGCAAAGGCCGAACCATTGACTAAGTTGCTAAATAAGAACAAGCCATGGGTTTGGACATAGCATTGTCAAAGGGCATTTAAAGACCTCAAGGTAGCTGTAATAGAGGAGCCAGTCTTGGCATTAGCTGACTTTGCCAAGACATTTGAGGTGCATACAGATGCCTCGGATTTTGCCATTCGGGGTGTCTTGATGTAGGATAAGCATCCCATAGCATTTGAGAGCCGCAAGTTAAATGAGACGGAGCGGCGTTACACAGTGCAAGAGAATGAGATGACTACTATTGTGCATTGCCTTCGCACATGCCGACATTATTTGCTTGGGTCGAGGTTCGTGGTCAAGACCGACAATGTAGCTACTAGCTACTTTCAGACGCAGAAGAAGCTCACCCCAAAACAGGCTCGGTGGCAGGATTTCTTGGCCGAATTTGATTATGTGCTGGAGTATAAGACGGGCAAAGGTAACGGTGTAGCCGATGCCTTGAGCCGGAAAGCCGAGCTTGCTGCAATCACTTCAACAAGATGGGACATTCTTGAGGCTATAAAAGAAGGCATGCAACGTGATCCAGCAGCCAAACAACTTATCAAGTTAGCCAACCAGGGCAATACGAGACGTTTTTGGGTCGAAGACGGCCTACTACTTACCACAGGTCGGCGAGTCTACGTGCCTAAGTTGGGAGACATTAGACGGCGGATCATAAGGGAGAGTCATGACACAATGTGGGCTGGTCATTCAGGCCAACGTTGCACTAGGGCCTTGGTTGAGTCAGTCTACTATTGGCCACGCATGCGAGATGATATAGAGTGTTATGTGCAGACTTGTCTTGTGTGTCAACAGGACAAAGTTGAGCAACAAAAACCAGGAGGACTTTTGGAGCCACTACCAGTTGTAGAACGTCTATGGGAGAGCGTAACTATGGACTTTATCACTTGCCTACCGAAGTCCGACGGTTGTGGTACTATTATGGTGGTGGTGGATAGGTTTTCCAAATATGCCACCTTCATGCCCGCCTCACCAGGTTGCACTGCCAAGGAAGCCGCCAAACTATTCTTTAAGAACGTGGTGAAGTATTGGGGCTTACCAAGGCATATTATCAGCGATCGAGACCCCCGTTTTACTAGAAACTTTTGGAGAGAGTTATTCGACATACTTGGCACGGAACTGCACTTTTCCACTAGTTTCCACCCACAGACTGATGGACAAACAGAACGGGTCAATGCCTTACTAGAATGCTACTTGAGGCATTATGTAAGCGCACATCAGAAGGATTGGGCAAGGCTCCTAGACATCGCCCAATTCAATTATAACTTGCAACGGAGTGAATCCACGGGACGGACACCATTTGAGCTAGCCACATGCCAACAGCCACAAACCCCACATTCATTATCAGCCGCGTTCGAGGGAAAGAGTTTGGGGGCTTATCATATGGCCAAAGGATGGGAGGAGCAACTTGACACTGCTAAGTCCTACTTGGATAAGGCAGCTAAGAATATGAAGAAGTTTGCGGACTGTAAGCGGCGTCCCACGGACTACAGAGTTGGGGACATGGTCATGGTTAAGCTTAACCCAAGACAGTTCAAGGCACTACGGGGCATGCATCAGAATTTGATTCGCAAGTATGAAGGGCCATTTAAGATCATCGTCAAGGTAGGCAAGATCTCATATAAGCTTAACATGCCATCATATCTTAAGATATACCATGTCTTCCATGCCAGCATGCTTAAGCCATATCATGAAGACAAGGATGATCCAAGTAGGGGCTAATCAAGTCGAGCGCCTATTACTATCACCGCCTCGCATGACCGGGAGATTGAGGCTATTATTGATTATCAGGCTAGGCGAAAACAAGGGCAGAAAGCCACTGCAATGTTCCTCATCCATTAGAATGTTCCTCATCCATTGGAAGGGTAAATATCCTGAGGAGGCCATGTGGGAACGATATGAAGACTTATGGAAATTCAAAGATAAGATCCGAGAGTTTATGCAGCAACATTGCGTCGAGGTAGTCACAACATTAGGTGGGGGAGAGTGTGATGACCCACCACGTCACCATGCCACATAGGCACCATTTGGCATAGATTAATACCATGTGGAAGCTTACATAGGAGGAAAGCTAGTATTTGTGAGAAGATTCTAGAGAAGTATGGACATTTCCTTTGGAAGATCCTAGATGCTTATGGATTTGCTAGGAAAGTCCTTGGAATCTTCTAGGCTTGTAGAAAATTCTAGAGAAAGCCCTTATCTTGTAAATATTAAGGACTTGTGTAACAATTAATATTTATACACTAGCCCCTAGGAGACTAGTATATAAAGGGGGCCATTCATTTGTAATTCATCAAGCAAACAATTCAAGTTCTCTCTAATACAAAGCTTCCTTTAGCAATTCTCTTTTGTTCTTTCTACCATTCTCTTAGCGATCTTGACTGTAGTAAAGCTAACTTGGCATAGCAAGAATATGAGCAAGTTTTGCAAGATCATTAGCGAGTTGTCAAGTGCCGCACGTGTACTTAGTTAACTACTAAGGACGTGACAATACGCTATCTTATTAACATGCACACGTGCACAAAACGTCGTGATGTCCGCGACCCCCAAAAGCCTCGGAGAGCATTACCAGATAATCGAGCATGACCAATAAAAGGTCGTGATGTTCGCGACCAGCCGGATATCACGACGTGGATCTCGGCACGTATCGGTAGAGAACCGGTGTTTAATTAAACAGAAAATTTTTACCTTTTATGAAATTGTACTTAGGGTAAAAACCCCTTACTATATAAAGGGGGGGTCTAATTATTCATTAGGGATATTGTAACACGCACAACAAGGCAATATACTCTTATTTTCTCTATTATTCAAAGCTCTCACTTTTGTTCATTAAATCATCAGTAACGTGAGCCCGGGTTTGAAGGCAGGCATTCCATTAAGCTGTTATTAAGTCCGGGATCACTCCTCTTGATTGGTTTGACAATTTATCACGCCCTTTATCTGTTTAATCTAATGCAATTTATCGTTTGTATTGAATTAATCCATTTATCATTAAAACCACTTACAAATTTAATTGTTATCCATTTTTTTAGGGTAAAAACTTTGGCGCCCACTGTGGGGCTAAGGATAATAGTGGCAATTTGATACAAATTTCCATAACACGCTTTATTTTACACTTGTTCTTTGAGCTTTTAATTTCAGGTCAGATTAAAAATGTCGAACTCTCAATCTGCCCATTTGAACGTCGATGCTGAGTCGGGCCACCATGGCAAAAACAACAATGCGGTACCCAACAACGAGGTGCCCTCTACTGACCCCAATGGAGTCCCAGCCTATTGACCCGGAAAACAACATTCGCGAGGGAGCCCGGTCGATAGTCCGGAGTACACACGACAGCGAAGGTGACAGGATCAACTTGCGCGTGATCTTCAAAATGTTACAGGCTCAACATACAACGATAGTCTAGTTGCATAACCAAAGCCGAGCCCCCAGCAGAGTTGAGCTCGAATCATCCCGGAAAAACACCCGTAGAAATGAACCGGCCATAGAAAGGCCGGGTGAAGCACAACCCGAGATAATAAAGATGCTTGAGGAACTGACAAAATGGGTGGAATCGGGAGAAACAAAAATCAAAGCCAACGACAAAAAAGTGGAGACCTATAACTCCAGGGTCGACCAAATCCCGAGAGCACCACCGATACTGAAGGGCCTGGATTCCAAAAATATTGTCCAAAAGCCTTTCCCTTCGAACGCAGCTCTGAAGCCGATCTCAAAGATGTTTCGTATGCCCGAAGTTCCGAAGTATAATGGGACAACCGATCCCAATGAATATGTGACCTCTTATACGTGCATCATCAAAGGCAATAACTTGGAAGATGATGAAATCGAATCCGTTATGTTCAAAAGATTTGGAGAGACCTTGTCGAAAGAAGCTATGGTATTGTATCACAACTTACCCCCTAATTCTATTGACTCTTTTTCTATGCTTGCAGATGCCTTTGTAAAAGCGCACGTTGCGGCCATCAAGGTCGAGACTAGAAAATCAGACCTTTTCAACATAAAGCAAAGAGATAACGAGATGCTCAGGGAATTCATATCGAGGTTTCAAATGGAACAGATGGACCTGCCTCCGGTCGTAGATGATTGGGTTGTTCAGGCCTTCACCCAATGACTCAATCCCTGAAGCTCATTGGCTTCATAATAGTTGAAGCAAAATCTGATAGAATACCCGACAGTAACTTGGGCTGACGTCCATAACCTGTACCAATCAAAAATCAGGGTCGAAGACAATCAGCTTAGGGCCCCTTCCGAGTATGTTTATCCCGTCAGAGCTGGTGACAAATCCAAGAGAGACATTGATCGTGAACCAAGATCGAATAGAGACCGGTATCAACCATACAATGGAGATCGAAGGGGTAATGGGTCAGGACGCAACATTGTGAGAAGTGAAAGAAGGAGCGACCGAGGTCAGAATAACCGGGGACTCATGAGCAAAAATGGTTTTGACAGACCCATCGGGTCTAAGGAAGCACCAAGGTTATCAGAGTACAACTTCAATATCAATGTTGTCGCCAACGTATCAGTCATTGAACGCATCAAAGATACTAAGTGTCCTCGACCATTGCAATATGATCCTGTCCAAAGGGACCCAACCTAATGTGTAAATATCATGGCACTCACGGCCACAGAATCGAAGATTGCCAACAACTGAGAGAGGAAGTAGCCCGGTTATTCAACAACGGACACCTCCGAGAGTTTCTGAGTGATCGAGCAAAAAATCACTTCAGGAATAGGGACTCTAACAAGCAGATCGAGCAAGAGGAACCTCAGTAAGTCATTAACATGATCATTGGTGGGGTTGACATCTCCTAGGGGCCGATGTTAAAGGGCACCAAAGTGTCCATCACAAGGGAAAAACGGACTCGAGATTATGTGCCAGAAGGAATTGTCTCTTTCAATGACAAGGACGTTGAAGGCATCGTGTAGCCACACAATGACACACTGGTAATATATGTACTCAGAAATTAATCTCAAGTTAAGCGTGTGTTGATTGATCCAGGTAGATCGGCCAATATCATCAGATCGAGGGTCGTAGGACAGCTGGTTCTACAAGACCAAATTGTTCGTGCAGTCCGAGTTCTAAACAGATTCAACATGGCATGTGAGACCACTAAAGGGGAGATAACCCTACCGGTGAATACCGCCGGAACCGTTCAGGAAATAAAGTTCTACGTGATCGAAGGAGATATGAGATACAATGCTCTGTTCGAGAGGCTATGGATTCACAACATAAGGGAAATACCCTCGACATTACACCAGGCGTTGAAATTCCCCACACTAGAAGGAGTTAAAACAATTTATGGAGAGCAACCGGCCGCAAAAAAGATGTTTGTGGTCAATGAAGTGGTCCCGATATCCGCACTCTCAACATCAAAGAACCCGAGTTCGGTCACCAAGGAAGAAACTAAATAGTAATAACCATCAACGGCCCCGACCAAACTAGAAAAGTAGGGGACGGGAGAGGATGACGACTACAGAGTTCCCAGGTCTTTCATAGCCCCTAATAATTTCGATGCCACAAAGTCAATGGTCGAGGAGCTGGAGCAAGTCATATTGATCGAGCACCTACCCGATCGAAAGGTATACCTGGGCACGGGGTTACGTCCCGAGCTCAGGAAAAAACTCATTGAATTCCTTATAGCTAACAAAGATTGTTTCGCTTGGTCCCATCTTGACATTACAGGGATCCCGCTGGAAATAACTACTCACAAGATGAGCTTGGATCCAAAGTTTCACCCGGTTAAACAGAAGAGGAGGCCTTAGTCTGAAGTCAAGCATGTATTCATCAAAGACGATAGATCTAAACTGCTTAAAATAGGTTCTATTCGGGAAGTTAAGTACCCGGATTGGTTAGCAAACATAGTAGTAATCCCTAAAAGGGGAAATAAATTAAGAATGTGTGTAGACTACAGAGACCTGAACAAGGCATGCCCCAAGGACTCTTTTCCTCTACCCAACATCGATCGCATGATCGATGCGACAATCAATCACGAGATCCTCATCTTTCTCGATGCCTATTCTGGGTACAACCAAATCCGGATGGACCCGGGCGATCAGGGAAAAACTTCCTTCATCACTAAATACGACACCTATTGTTATAATGTAATGTCGTTCGGATTAAAGAACGTCGGTGCCACTTACCAATGCCTAGTAAACTGGATGTTCGATGAATAAATAGGAAAATCGATGGAGGTTTACATTGACGACATGTTAGTAAAGTCCACGCGAGCAGAGGACCATTTGGAACATTTGCAGGAAACCTTTAACATAATAAAGAAATACAATATAAAGCTGAACCCGAAGAAATGCGCATTCGGGGTCGAATTTGGAAAGTTCCACGGATTTATGGTGTCCAACCGGGGAATCGAGATCAATCCCGACAAGATCAAGGCCATAGAAGACATCACCGCCGTGGATAATGTCAAGGTCGTTCAAAGGCTAACCGAGTGTATAGCCGCCTTGGGCCGGTTCATTTCAAGGTCCTTCTATAAGAGCCATAGGTTCTTCTCGTTATTAAAGAAGGAGAATAACTTCTCGTGGACCACGGAGTGCCAACAAGCTTTGGAAGAACTCAAGCGGTACCTTTTGAGCTCGCATTTTCTTCACACTCCGAAGGTAGACGAGCAGTTGTACCTGTACTTAGCGGTATCCGAGATAGCGGTAAGTGGAGTCCTAGTCCGGGAAGAGGAAGGTACGCAATTTCCTATCTATTATGTTAGCAGGACTCTAGGCGAGGCCGAAACTAAGTATCCTCACCTGGAGAAATTGGCGCTCGCTTTACTAAGCGCCTCCCTAAAGTTAAAGCCGTATTTTCAATGACATCCCATGTATGTCGTAACTACTTACCCATTAAGAAACATAATGCATAAACCCGAACTCTTGGTATGATTGGCCATATGGGCCGTGGAAATTAGCGGGTACGATATCGAATATCAACCCCGAACCTCCATCAAATCCCAAATTTTGGTAGACTTCGTGGCCGACTTCACGTTGGCCCTAATACCCGAAGTCGAAAGGGAATTGTTGTTGAACTCGGGGACTTCCTCAGGGATTTGGACCCTCATTGCAGATGGTGCCTCAAACGCAAAAGGGTCCGGGCTTGGCATCATGTTAAAGCCACCCACGGGTAAAGTAGTTAGATAATCTATTAGAACTGTGAAATTGACTAACAATGAGGCCATGATTGCAGGTCTCAAATTGGCTAAAAGCATGGGGGCCGAAGTGATCAAAGCTAAATGTGATTCCCTCATTGTGGTGAATTAAGTCAATGGGACGTTCGAAGTGAAAGATTAACGAATGTGAAGATACTTGGATAAACTACATGTAACACTACATCGATTCAAGGAGTGGACCCTGCAACATGTACCCCGGGATCAAAACAGCGAAGCCGATGGTCTAGCTAACTTGGGGTCATCTATTGATGACGATGAGTTCAACTCGGGAACGGTCGTACAACTCATGAAATCGGTAGTGGAAGAAGGCCACGCCGAGATAAACTCGACAAGCTTAACCTAGGACTGGAGAAACATGTATATAGATTAACTGAAGACCAGGAAGCTACCCTCGGATCATAAAGAATCAAGAGCTCTGCGCACGAAGGCGGCCAAGTTCAGCCTGTCCGAAGATAACACCCTATTCAGAAGAACATTCGATGGCCCACTCGCCATATGTCTGGGGCCGGGAGACACCGAATATGTTTTGAGGGAAGTTCACGAAGGCACCTGCGAAAACCACTCAGGGTCCGAATCGTTGGTTCATAAAATAATCAGAGCAGGCTATTACTGGATCGATATGGAGAAAGATGCTAAGGTGTTCGTATGGAGATATGACGGCTGTCAAAGGCACGCACCGATGCTCCACTAGCCCGAGGAGCTGATGCATTCGGCCTTGTCACATTGGCCATTCGTGAAATGGGGAATGGATATCATTGGTCCCCTGCCATGGGCACCCGGTAAGGCTCAATTTATATTATTTGACTGACTATTTTTCTAAATGGGTTGAAGCTCAGGCATTTGAGAAAGTTAGGGAGAAAAAAGTTACTGATTTTATTTGGGACCACATAATATGTTGATTCGGAATGCCGGCCGAGATCGTATGTGACAACGGGAAGCAGTTCATTGGCAGTAAGGTAAGCAAATGTTTCGAGGACCATAAGATCAAAAGGATCCTATCAACACCCTATCACCCTAGTGGGAACGGGAAGGCAGAGTCTACAAACAAGCCCATACTCTAAAACCTTAAGAAGAGACTGACCGACACTAAAGGAAAATGGAAGGAAATTTTGCCCGAAGTCCTATGGGCATACCGTATGAGCTCAAAATCTAGTACCGGGGCTACCCTATTCTCGTTGGTCTACGATGCCGAAGCGCTAATAACGATCGGGGTAGAAGAACCGAGTTTTAGGTTCCGATATGCAACTGAAGAGTCAAATGGTGAGGCCATGAGCACGAACCTGGAACTATTAGACGAGAGGCGCGAGGCCACCCATGTCCGGTTGGCCGCCCAAAAACAACGGATTGAAAGGTATTACAACCGGATAGCCAACCTCCGATACTTCAATATCGGAGACTTGGTGTTAAGAAATGTGACACTAAATACCCGAAACCCGAATGAAGGGAAGCTGGGGACGAATGGGGAAGGTCCATATGAAATTATCGAGATTACCGATAAAGGTTCATACAAACTCGAAGCAGGGAACGGTGAACAACTACCAAATAACTGGAATGTGACCCACTTAAAATGATACTACTGCTAAGGTATGACCCCATCCATTATTTTCTTTACTTATATTGTGAATTAGACTAACACTTGTAGGCAGCAGCCAAAGAATGATACAGTTGTTAGGCCTGAAAGCACGCGTTGCACTCTTTTTCCCTTGAATAGGCTTTGTCCTAAATGGATTTTCCGACAAGGTTTTTAATGAGGCAATAGTGGAGCGTGCTAACTTAGAATCAAAGACCGGTTATGAACCAGAATCGATGGTCACATCAACAGTATTCGAGCCCTCTCGACGATCAACCTCGAATACTGGGGGCCATTACCCCTGGGTAATGATTTTAACAAGGAAGGAAACTTTATGCTTGAACAGTCTGGGCTCGGTGAATAGGATTTATTGTAAGGGTCAAACGGTCAAGTAAACCGTGCCCACGTAGACCACCTAAGCCATAATACGAAGTTTGTACACACTTACAATCTTGTATATTGCGCACAGGAATAAAAGAAAGTTTCTACCTTGCAGATACATATTTTGCCCCTTAAGACTATTACATTTTATTTCTTAAGGATATCGAGCCCAAGGGCCGCCTCTATCTGGATCCAAGAGATCATCCCCACTCGGGGACTGTTCTCCAAGGTAAACGCGGACGGCTCGGGCTAGAAAAACATGTAGGCACATAAGCCTATTAGGCAGTGCCTAAACTTAAAAGGCTACGGCCACCCCCACTCTAGGACTGTCATCCAAGGCAAGTTCGGACGGCTCGGGTATAGAAGCCCGGAGGTACAAAGCCTATTAGGCAGTACCTAAACTTAAAAGGCTACGGCCACAGTAGAAATGGCTCGGAGACGTCCGAAACCCGTAATCAAAACATAAGGACTTCAAAAATTCCAAACCGGTTCAAAGGCTACCCTCGACAAAACTATAATCTAAAAACATCTAAACAAGCATTTTGGGGAAAACGTTCGGTCATACCGAGGCCCCCACAAGTTTCAAACAAAAATTACATCGAGAATGAGTCTTGTTCGAACCTACGAACAAGACCTTATTACTACATTTTATTCCGTTATAAGGCATTTGAAAACTTTACAATCATAAAGGGGAATCCAAAAGAAACGAACTCAAAAATTGCTAAAGAGAAAAAAGCCTTATATACATTCCAATAAAAGTCTTTTACAAAGGCCAACAATAACGGCCTCAACAAAATGAACAAAATGCAAAAACAAAGAAAAATCCCTAAGGCACCTAAGCCTGATCTTTACCAGAACCAGCCTCGCCACCGGAGTCGTCGGGGTCTTCTCCATCCTTGGGTTCGCCGGAGCCCTTAGAGCCTTCCTCACCCTCGAGGTCAGCCAACTTCTTGGCCTCAAGCCTTTTTGCATCTTCTGTCTCGGCCGACAGGTCAAAACCCCGAGTGTGGACCTTCTCGACAGCCTCCCTTCGGGACAGCCACTTCACAAACTCAACAGTGACTTTCAGGCGGTCATGGGCTGCCTCGGCATCTGCCCTGTAATGGGCCACAATCTCTTCAGCATCAGCCCAAGTTATTTCTAACATAGACTTTGCTGTTTTGAGCTCCTTGCCGAGGGCATCCCATTCAGCAATAGCCGAGCCCAGTTGAGACTAGAGGTCTTCGATTCGTTGAGCTCGTGCTTCGGCTTTCTCTCTCGCCACTCAGAATTGGACCTCTACCGATGCCAACTGCTCCCGGGAAATCTCCTTCTCCGAAGCCAATTGGTCTATTTTTCCTTTCCACACTTCGGCCATGGCCTTGACCTCATTCATCTCGGCTTGGAGTTGGTCGATCCTGTCAACCTTCTGTTGGACCTGCGAAGTTTGGCCGTTAGTCTCCATGTGTAACTCGTCATCACTAACTTCAAAAATCTTTACTTGTTCTACCAGGTTGGCATGCTCCTTCTGAGCCACATCCAACTCAGCCCGGAGACTCTTGACTTCTTCTTCACGTTGCTTGCTGAGAAGCTTATACACGTCTCTCTTCTCAACAAGCTCCTTGACCTCAGCCTCGAGCTGGTTAACCTCAACCCGGTACCGAAGAAAACGTTTATGATGAAGTACCGAGGACTGCAAAAATATATTGTTTTTAAAAAGAAAAGGCATGAGATATATCAGAAACTAAATCCGAAGATGAAAGAGTGTAATGATGCCTTACCAGGTTTAGTGCCTGCTGTTCTTCGTTAAACAAGAACGACATATCTACCTTGTTTATTTTCTCCTAGTCTTCTTCGATTACCAGGCATCGGAGGTAGCTAGCTACTCCAACGTGGGCGGAAAGAACTTGGTCATCCTCCGAGACGGTGATAATTATTGTCCGTTTTCATCTGGGATCCATGCTCGGGGTGGGGAACCAGTTGATTAATTTTGGGCTCGAGTTCAGCCCGCTAACCTCTCAAGATGGGTCTTTTCTCGGCACCTCCAAATCACCCAACTCGGAGAAAACTTATAGGGCGGTTGAGTCCATACCTTCAAAACAACAACGGAAGGGATCGTTCACACAATGGGCCCCTTCATTGGATCGCTCCTTCGCCGCTCGGGCTTCGTCGAACATAGACTCGGTGAACGAAGGCGACCCTAAAATTTCTATGACACCGGCCAGAGCGGAGCTGGCATCTCTAGAGGTCTCGGCCCTCACATCCACATCGGCCTTCTGAACCTGAGGGGGATCAACCTCCGTTGTTTCCCCCCGGCTTCCACCCACTCTTCGGGGAAGGACGACTCATAAGTCACAAAAACATCATCTTCCTCGGGCTTGTCCCTGAGCTGGAAAGTGAGTCTGAGTCAGGCGCTCGGGAGCTCGAACTCTCATTTGGCTTACGGGATAACCTTCTCATTAGCCTCTTCTTCTTTGAACTCGGGTAACCCGGGGCCCTCCTTCTCTTCTTCTCTCCTGCTGTGGCCCCGGGTTGCCCTGAAGCAGAAGGATCAACAAACAGGTCTTCGCCCCTACTAAAGGCCAAAGCTCAATGGTCTTAGGAAATCTTGCAAAAAGAAAAGAGAGGGAATGAGAATATGGTGCTGAAAAAGGGAGCCTAGTGTTACTTATTTGTGAAAGAAATCTTATCGTGGGAACAGGCCTCCCAGCGGCCCTTCGAGAGTTCGCACCACGAGCACTCAGAAAAAAGGCATTTGCTAGCAAATGCCCTCGATCCACTCCTTGAGCCGAGGAATGGCGTTTGGGACTCGAGCAAGGGCTGCACCACAACTAATACCGATGAGAAAAAGGGAGATAAAACATAAAGTCGACATTTAAAAGAAAGTTATGCTTACGTGATACATTGTACTTTTCAGGGAATGGCCTGAACTCAACAGGGATCAAGTTTGTGGTCCTCACCCAGACAAAGCGTCCCTTCTACCCCCAATCTCGGGTCTCGTCAATGGTTGAAAATGGTACTTTGCTAGCCCGGCATACGAGCTTTATCAGCCCCCTCCCCTCCTGGAAGATTCGAAGACTGTACAGGCGGAGTAGATGATCGATGGTGAACAATCAGGAGTCGATTTTGTTCACAAAGAATAGGAGGAGGATTACGATCCTCCACGGCGATGTGTGGATCTGACCAAGGCACACTTCATACCTCCTACAGAAAACCAGAATAATTGGGTCCATCGGGACCAGTGTGAAAAGGTAAGTGTAAACACTCAGATACCCCTCCACATGAGTAGTAATGTCGTCATCGGGCCCAGAGTTTACTATGTCCTTATCCGCCCAGCCGCAGTCCTTATGAACTGTAGGAAGGACGGCCTCGATGATGGAGAAAATGTACCTAGATATCCTCTCGCATCGGCCTTGCACCGATGAGGGCTTTTCGACCTTAAATTCGTCCGCGACCTAACAGCCCACGGGGACGAACATTTTCAAGGGAGTCTAAGAGCGGAACTCTCGAGGTCAACCACATCGGGAGCGTTCTCCTCGACTTTGGTTGGTAGGCCGTGAAGAATAAGAAGCAACGTTTTGGGGAACAGTCTTGGAAGTCTTCGCCATTGTTATCTAGAAAAAAGTTTAAAGAAGTGAGAAGGAGGATTGGGAGATAAAGGGCAAAAGCCTGCTGAGAAAATCAAGCGCGCTGGTTTGGGTAGAAGATAAACGGAAACTTACAATTTGCTGAAAAATCTTGAAGAACGAAGGTAAAAATATTGGGGTATGAAGAGAGGCAGTGATATCCTGAAAGTACGAAGGTAAAAGCTTGGTCAAAAAGAATAAAATGAACGAATGAGGGGAGTATTTATAGAGGTTTCGTGCCGTTTAGTGTCCAGGGATGGTCTGCCGATGGCTGACATGTGTTTGAAGTCATTATGACATGACTAATGGAACATTTCAGATTCTTTGTCATTTTTGTCACGGCTTATTGAAGAAAAAATCGAGGTGCTCATGTCGTTTCTTGTCGTTTCCGTAAACTTACACTCGAGAAACGAGGGGACTATCTGTATACAGGTGAAACCGAGCCCATGGGATGCTGTCACGACCCAAAAACCAAACCGTCGTGATGGCACCAAATTCGACCCGCTAGGTAATCAAATTAACAATAAAGCACAATATAATAATACTAATGTGAGTCAAAGATGAGATAACTGAATTTTATACAACTCCCCCAAGGACTGGTAGTACAAGTCATGAGCTTCTAAGATTTAGAATTTACAAAGCTAGTATGAAATAAATACATCATCTATCTGAATGTACATAAACAGATTTTTATAAGTCTAGGGCTACCATGAACAAGAAGCAGTTGTAACTGGAACGCAAGTACATCTTCAATGCTAGCTTCCTTCATATACAACAACATTAGCATCCAAAATCTGCACGCAAGGTGCATAAGTGTAGTATGAGTACAACCGACACCATGTACTCAATAAGTAACAAACCTAACCTTATGTTGAAAGTAGTGACAAGCTGGGACAAGGGTCAGAGTCCAACTCCAATAACCAACAACAATTCATAACAATATAATAAAAGGGTACATGAAAATAACTCAGAGGTAAGATGCTCAACTTGTTCACAGTTACGGAAAATAGATATGTTTTTCAAGTATGAAAGTAAATCCCAGATCTTTCACCGAAAGTCCTAAAAGTATAGGAGTAAGTTTGAAAACTGTGATTTGTCCAAAAAACTTTCAACAATAAATAAGATGTTTTCATTTTAAGATAGCTTGAGTAAAATACATCTATATGCCTACATGTCAAGATACAGGTAAGATCATGAATGTCACCAAAATAGGGTAGCGGAAGGAAATGCATCTCTATGCATGTATCTCTAGTACGCATGTCAAATGCAATGTATCTAAGTGATGAACTAATGTACTCACACTCTCAGAGTACTCAATCTCATGATCTCAGTCTCTCACTCATCACGCTCAATACTCAGCATTGTACAGGGCAGATCTAGCCCAACCAAACATAAATACAACCTCACGCTCAGTACTGTATATGGCTAATCCAGCCCAGAGAAGATCCATCCCAGATATATATATCAACTGACAGTCAGTCACTCAGTACTGTATAAGGCCAATCCAGCCCAGGGAAAATCCATCCCCAAATATAAATGATTCAGGCAAGATCCATGCCCATGGAAAATCCATCCCTTAAAATAAATCAATTGCGCTCACTGTGGTTGTGCAGACTTCGCAGGGGCTCCTTCAGCCCAATCGCTACAATAAGCCAGATCCGGGCATAAATAACTAAAATATGTTGTAGCGTGCAGCCCGATCCCATAAATATCACTCACAATCAGGCCTTTGACCTCACTTAGTCATCAGTCTCTCCAATCCCTTGGGCTCACAACACTCATACTAAGCATCCCTAATTAATGATACGAGATGTGACAATACACAATAACAGAGACTGATATATGATGTGTAATGATAAATGCGCTTGAGTACATAACTGCAATTAAGCAAATAACTCAACAGCTAAGAACGACCACTGTGGGTCCAAATAGTACCAGCATATAGCCTAAACATGATTTCTAGCCAAAATTACAGCTCAAGTGCTCTAACACATAGAGTACGGTAAAAATATTCAGATAAAATAGATACACAATCCCATGGAATCGACTAAATCACAATTTACATGGAGCACGCCCGCACGCCCGTCACCTAGCATGCGCGTCACCTCAACATCAATCACATAACACTTAATTCGGGATTTCATACCCTCATCACCAAGTTTAGAAGTGTTACTTACCTCGATCAAGCCAAATCCATCATCGAGCAAGCCAGACGATGCTCCAGAAATGCCATCTTGTGCATACCGCCCTCAAAACGGCTCAAAACTAACTAAAATCAACTCAAATACATCAAATAATGCCAAAGGAATCAAATCTAATCGATAAAGGTCGAATCTTTACTCAAAAGCCCAAAATCAACCAAAACGTCCAACCCGGACCCGTGCCTCGGAACTCGACGAAACATATAAAATCTGATAACCCATTCAATTACGAGTTCAACAATACTAGTTTCACTCAAATCCGACTCCATATCGTTGTTCAAAACTTAAAAAATCACTTTATAAAAGTTTAGACAAAAACTCCAAAATCTCACTTTTGAAATCAAATTACCAAATACAAAAATAGATTCATGAAATATAATAAATAATGAGTAGAGAACAATTACCCCAATCCATTTGGTGAAAATTACTTCAAACATTGTCCAAATCCGAACTCCCCAACTCAAAATATGACCAAATGACTAAACCTTTGATGTATGTGCTTCCGCACAGCTGCTCTGCCTCGTTTCTCATGCCAAACGATCTCGTAACTCATTTTTCATGCCTCCAATGGATTCCTTGTGAATTCCAGTCAAGTTAGGCTTTTGAATTATTCCATTTGATATTATAACGGAGGAGATATGTTAGTTTCAATATTTGTAAATAGTGCAGATTTTTAAATACGCATTCAGTGGCAATTGTATAATTAATCTGAAATATTTAGCAACCCAATTCTTAGTAAAATGACCATAAATTCCTCATACAATGTCGAATCATGATGATTCCAGTTGCTGTAGTTCCAAAATTACGATACGGATCTAATGCTTTAATCAAAACAAAAATTGGAGCTCATTTTCTTAATGTAGTACCATTTATGCTTTAAGAAGAGACGTCAAGACATAAAACAACGAGCGCAACACAACCCAAACCTATCTGAAACTCACCCGAGTCCCTCGGAACCCCGTCCGGACATACCAACAAGTCCCATAATATAACATGGACTTACTCGAGGCCTCAAATCACACATAACGATATCGAAACGAAGAATCGCACCTCAATTCGAACATAACTAAACTTTGAACTTTCAACTTCCAAAACTCACGCCGAAACATATCAAATCAACCCGGAATGAACCCAAATTTTGCATACATGTACCAAATGACATAACGAAGCTATTCCAATTCCCGGAACCACAATTCAAATCCGATATCATCAAAGTCAACTCTCGGTCAAACTTATGAACTTTCCAAACATTCAAATTTACAACTTTCGCTATATTGCGCCGAAACCTTCTAGAAATATCCAAATGCAAATCAGGGCATATGCCCGAGTCCAAAATCACTATCTGGGCCTAACGAAACCATCAAAACTACAATCCGAGGTCAAATACTAATAAAGTCAAACTTGGTCAACTCTTCTAACTTAAAGCTTCAATCATGAAATTCAGTCTTCCAAATCGATTATGAAAAAACTGAAAACCAAAGCCGACGATTCACACAAGTCATTACATCATACGGAGCTACTCATGTCCTCAAACTACCGAGCGAAGTGTAAATGCTCAAAACGACCGGTTGGGTCGTTACATCCTCCCCTACTTAAACATACGTTCGTCCTCGAATATGCCAAGAGTTGTTCCAAAGCTATCAACCGTCGTGTAACCATACCATGAACTTTCCCGAGGGTGATTACATGTCACCCTATTACATATAGGACCGACAACACAACATAACTGAAGATCATTACTTCAATCTCGGCCCGTAAACCACAGAATCCAACTTCTAACACCTGGAATTTCCTAGAAGACTCGAATTTTGCTGCCACACACTGTATGAGTCTGAACAAGCTGTATCAAGTCATAACCATAACCCAAGATGTAATCACATGACATACCATACGACTCACATACTCGTAGCAAAATTTTCGATCATAGTAGCTACTCAAAATAACCCAGTGCAGGTAATAAACCTTATATCAAACAAAACCTCGTTCTAAAACCTTCGTACACTACCGATGATGAAAGAAACAAGCAGAAACTCCTAACCACTCATCAGATCAACAAGCCATGGAGTTCCCTCTCCTTCAACAAGAACTATAGCCAATTTCTAAGCCGATCAACGACATTGTCCTTTCAAATATATCGCAATCAAATTCGATAGCACCCATTCTAGGTCCGACGACCTCCTCTTATCAAATACAAGCTACTCTACTGACACGCGACAACAATATTACGCAGAGCCACAAACTGTGCAATCTGTGCACCAATACGAAACAATTCAAATGTACTCAATCATGGAAATGACTCAAATGAGAGAACCGTCCCGCAAGTTCAACAAATACCACCACAACCGCAATGCCATGAGTCCATCATACACAGTAGAACCATGACACACGAATCTGAAACAAAGGATCATATCTCAACATAACTCTTTTGCAATGCGTAACCCCGTCCAAACACGGTCCATGTGGAATACCTCAAGCCACCATGCCCAAAATCAATAACCACATGCAATTTGACCTCAAGTAGCCAAGGTGCATGACCATAACCACGGAGGAACCAATAACACAATACCACAGTCCGGAAAGAACATAACTAAATGCGCAATCAATCATTCAACACCCTAATATCTATCTCGCTCAAATATCCGCTATAAGGCCCAAATAAGACCGCACCATATGTGCCTATAACCAACGGATCCAACCCCTCGTAGCATAGATGGGTAACTCATAGAATATCTCAGAACACGAATAAGATCAACTCTAACCGAATGGCACATCCATCAACAACAGCAGTAAGAGTCAACTAATCCGACCCGGTGTAGAATACACATCCTTATTGAGCCTACCAATGGACCCCAAATCCACTTTGGTCACCCACAAATAGATACATAACCCTCCGAAAGTCCACAACGACTGAACCATAACACATACTATCACTTGGTTAGCTTTGGCCATATCTTCATATTCCACAACCATGAAATGATCTGTTTCTGAGAACTTCTGGTCTCCAAGTCCATAGAACACATGAATCACCATATCCGATCCCAACTCCACCGCCCGAATGTCTAACACATCTCTCATACACGATCATGCCACGAGGAATACTTCTATTATTCTTCCATGCCACATAGCAAAATCTGAATATCAGTAGTCAATCAACCAGGCGAGTATCGTAATACCAATGAAGCATTCGTAAGTCTGAACACAGTGCACCTTTTGAAATACGCACCCTTCCCAGGAATTACCAAATAGTTATAGTATTCATCTAAACTTTGGAAGCCGTACATATTGTCTAAGAATTTATGATCTTCCCTTCGAAACGAACTCGCGATCTTGCACATGCAAATCTCAATCCCACATAACACGCCACATCTATCATGCCATCATAGAAAAGGTACGAGAATCTCATAATCAACTCTGAGTCGCAAGCAAACTACATACTCAATTGGCCAGGAACCTTCCATTTGATCTCATCCAAGAGAAAATCACAATACGCAACATGTTCCTCACGCTGGTAGGAAATATACACCTCTAAATGTGGTAGAAATCCTCGAGAGCACTTTGAAATCTATTTGCACACAATCAAGCCGTCAGAACTGAATCTCTCTAACTCAACCAAGCCACGTGAGTCGCCAAACCCAAGAGTACTGCTACAAAACACCTGTAGAGACTCACCACATCATGAGAACCAAAAGAATCGAGCATACCATTACCCTATTGATCCAACCTACTACCAGGCTGTCTATTTCTCGGAGTTCCTTCCGAATTACCCTTAAGTTGACACTCCTCCTCGTCATAATACCATGATCCTCAACCAAGACTCACCCCAAAAGATACTAGAATAAAACCACATCGCCCTAAGGCCCATACGCCGCTATATTCCCTCTTAAACATCCCAAAAGTACCGCAACCGAGACACCCACTCTAAAGAGACCTTCTGTGAATCTAAAGCCGTTTTCCTTCACCTTTCTAATGTTGAAATATAGAATCCATAATGATATAGAAATTCCACAAGTCTCGACACCATCCAATAAACAATCTCAGATCCTAGCCATATACAAATCTGGAAAAATTCACAATTGCTACATAAAAATCTTGAATCTATTAGAACTTTCTCGAGAGTCATCCGCTCTTCTCAAATCTCAATTGCACCGCCCCAAATGGGCTGAACGACTTGTGTCCCATTAGCACGACAACACCCATAGAAGTAACCCCACCTTAACGCAATCGAAAAAATTCCTACTCCATGCGTACTACATCCTTCACGAATAATACCTCAATCATTCCATGATTCCTATATACCCATAAAGTATGATACACCATGCATCCAGAAATTTCCTTGCTTAAGTCATCCTCAAAACTAGCCTCTGCAAGTCATAATCGATCCACAAGTATGCCTCAGACCGAAACCAATACAACACGTAACCATGCAATCAAATCGTCGATAGCAGACTCCCCTACTTGGTTCAAAGCCATAAATTAAAACACTCAATAACTCACAATGACCATACTCTATTACTGCCATAATACTACAGTAAGATTCAACTAAATCCTTCAAAAGCTCATGTAACACAAACCATATAATACCTCAAATCATCTGCTAAGCTCGTGTTCATTCTCGTGACAGTCAAGCCAACCTTCTCAAGCGATCCAAACTTAAGTTTCTAAACATATAACCCACTAGTAAGAGAAAACTCTCCACATAAACAACATTGGGATCACACAACCTCAGGACACCCCGCAGGTGATAACCCGCCTGCTTAGCCTCAAACTGACATCTCTCTATGCCCTTTCGCAGCCACAACTCCTACGCAATCACTTATTCTTCCTTAGTCTGAACTCATCAACAAGTCATGAGAATCTAATTTGTTCCATAATTAAACAACATGAAAGATCCTTTAACATACTCATAACTCGAGATTATACGTAACATCACGACAGAAATCAAGCACCCAATATCCTTTTACATCTCAAGAACACTCTTCTCGTCAAATTCAAGCCATATGAACACATCCCGCGACCACATATTACTCACCACATAACCATCTAACCACTCATCGAGCCACAAATTCCACTAATAGGGACACTGCTGGACTTATATGTCCAAAAGCACATGCTCACACAACCGAAATTCCCGTGCTCAATCTACAGTCAAAACTCGGCCTCAAGTTCTCTAGACTGGCCCATTATCAACACACTGAAATCACATCTCGCACCTCATCCATGGAATCACAAGCCGGCGATGCACAACTGATACCGAGCGCTCATATGCGCACACAAATGCGTGGAAGGAATTCAAAGAGTTATGTTTCAAGTTGAATCAATTCTGCACGATAAGGAAAGAAAGATGGAAAATTATCCTAAATGCCTTGTAGCCTCTCGAAGATAGGTATGGACGTCATCATACCGATCCGCAAGACTCTACTAGACACTTGCTCATGACTCGTATAACCAATGAACCTAAAGCTCTAATATCAACTTGTCACGACCCAAAAACCGAACCGTCATGATGGTACTTAACCCGACCCGCTAGGTAAGCCAATTAATAATAAGGCATAATATAATAATATTGATGTGAGTCAAAGATGAGATAACTGAATTTTATACAACTCCCCCAAAGACTGGCCGTACAAGTCATGAGCTTCTAAGATTTAGAATTTACAAAGCTAGTATGAAATAAATACATCATCTGTCTGAATGTACAAAAACAGATTTATATAAGTCTAGGGCTAGGGTTGTGCATAATTTGGTAAATACCGAATTAAAGTACCGAAACCGAAAATTTTGGTATGCGGTATTCGATATTTTGGTATTCGGTATGATATTTAGTTTAAGTTTTAAAAAGAATTAGTGTTAGGTATGGTATTTGGTATTTTAAAATAAAATACCGAAATACCGATACCGTACCGAAATATATAATATTACACAATACATAATTTATTAATTATAACACAAGTATAAGAAATCTAAAATTTTACTTTCCTTTATTCTTTAAGTTCATCAATTAACTCTAAGAAAGTAACAAGACATCTCTCTAAGTTTTCTCTCTCTAGGTTAGTATATGTTTGTTTTGGACAAAACTTTTGTCAATAAATATTTTTAGTTTTGTACTTTTGAGTGCTTTAATTAAGTATATTACCGTATATGACTTTATGCACTAGTTAGTATTCAAACCGAATAAACTGAAGTTACCGAACCGAATAAACCGAAATCGAAAGGAGAAAAATCAAACCATACCGAATTTAATTAGGTACTGTATTGGTATAGCATTTTACGAAATCGAATACCGAAAATACCGAATCGAAATATCTAAATATCGTACCGTACCGACCGATGAACACCCTTATCTAGGGCTACCATGAATAAGAGGCAGTTGTAACTGGAATGCAAGTACGTCTTCAATGCTAGCTTCATTCATACACAGCAACATCAGCATCCAAAATCTACACGCAAGGCGCATAAGTGTAGTATGAGTACAACTGACCCCATATACTCAATAAGTAACAAACCTAACCTTATGTTTAAAGTAGTGACGAGCTGGGACAAAGGTCAGAGTCCAACTCCAATAAACAATAATAATTCATAACAATATAATAAAAGGGTACATGAAAATAACTCAGAGGTAAAATCCTCAACTCGTTCACAGTTACGGAAAATAGACATGCTTTTCAAGTATGAAAGTAAATCCCAGATCTTTCACCGAAAGTCCCAAAAGTATACGAGTAAGTTTAAAAACTGTGATTTGTTCAAAAAACTTTCAACAATAAATAAGATGTTTTCATTTTCAGATAGCATAAGGAAAATACATTTATATACCTACATGTCAAGATACAGGTAAGATCATGAATGTCAACAAAATCAAGTAGCAGAAGGAAATGCATCTCTATGCATGTATCTCAAGTACGCATGTCAAATGCAATATATCTCAGTGATGAACTAATGTACTCACACTCTCAAAGTACTCAATCTCATGGTCTCACTCTCTCACTCATCACGCTCAATACTCAGCACTGTACAGGGCAGATCTAGCCCAACCAAACATAAATACAACCTCACGCTTAGTACACTATATGGCTAATCCAGCCCAGGGAAGATCCATCCCATATATATATATATATATATATATATATATATATATATCTCAACTGACAGTCAGTCACTCAGTACTGTATAAGGCCAATCCAACCCAGGGAAAATTCATCCCCAAATATAAATAATTCGGGCAAGATCCATGCCGAGGGAAGATCTATCCCTCAACATAAATCGACTGCACTCACTGTGGGTGTGCAGAATCCGGAGGGGCTCCTTCAGCCCAATCGCTATAATAAGCCATATCCAGGCATAAATAAATAAAATATGCTGCGGCGTGCAGTCCGATCCCATAAATATCACTCACAATCAGGCCTTCGGCCTCACTCAGTCATCAATCTCTTCAGTCTCTCGGGCTCACAACGCTCATACTAAGCAGCACTAATCAATGATAAGAGATGTGACAATACATAATAATAGAGACTGATATATGATATGTAATGATGAATGCGACTGAGTACATAACTGCAATTAAGCAAATAACTCAACAGCTAAGAACGACCATTGTGGGTCCAAATAGTACCAGCATATAGCCTAAACATGATTTCTAGCATGGATTACAGCTCAACTACTCTAACACGTAGAGTACGGTAAAAATATTCAGATAAAATAGATACACAATCCCATGGAATCGACTAAATCACAATTTACATGGAGCACGCCCGCACGCCCGTCACCTAGCATGCGCGTCACCTCAACATCAATCACATAACACTTAATTCGTGTTTCATACCCTCAGCACCAAGTTTAGAAGTCTTGCTTACCTCGAACAAGCCAAATCCAATACCGAGCAAGCCAGACGATGCTCCAAAAATGCCATCTCGCACATACCTCCCTCGAAACGGCTCGAAACTAGCCAAAAGCAACATAAATACATAAAATAATGTCAAAGGAATCAAACACAATCGATAAAGGTCGAATCTTTACTCAAAAGCCCAAAATCAACCAAAAGTCCAACCCGAGCCCGTGGCTCGAAACTCGATGAAACTTATAAAATCCGACAACCCATTCAATTACGAATCCAACCATACTAGTTTCACTCAAATCCAACTCCAAATCGATGTTCAAAACTCAAAAAATTACTTTATTAAATTTTAGACAAAAACTCTCAAATCTCACTTTTGAAATCATCAATCAATTGCCAAAATGAAGATAGATTTATGAAATATAATAAATAATGAGTAGAGAACACTTACCCCAATCCATGTGGTGAAAATCACTTCAAAAATCGTTCAAATCCGAGCTCCTCAACTCAAAATATGACCAAATAAACAAACACTTGATTTATATGCTTCCGCCCAGCTGCTCTGCCTCGTTTCTCATGCCAAACGATCTTGAAACTCACTTTTGATGCCTCCAATGGATTCCTTGTGAATTCCAGTCAAGTTAGGCTTTTGAATCACTCCATTTGACCTTATAATGAGGGAGATATGTTAGTTTTAATATTTGCAAATACTTCAGATTTTTAAATACGAATTCAATGGCAATATCGTAATTAATCTGAAAAATCTGACAACCCAATTCTTAGTAAAATGACCATAAATTTCTCATACAATGTCGAAACTTGGCGATTCCAGTTGCTATAGTTCCAAAATTACGATATGGATCTAATGCTTCAATCAAAACAAAAATTGGAGCTCATTTGCTTAATGTGATACCATTTATGCTTGAAGAAGAGACGTCAAAACATAAAAAAAACGAGCGCAACACAACTCAAACCTATCCGAAACTTACCTGAGCCCCTCAGGACCCCGTCCAAACATACCAGCAAGTCCCATAATATAATATGAACTTACTTGAGGCCTCAAATCATACATAACAACATCGAAACGATGAATCGCACCTCAATTCGAACTTAACTAAACTTTGGACTTTCAACATCCAAAACTTGCGCCGAAACATACAAATAAACCCGGAATGAACCCAAATTTTGCATATAAGTCCCAAATAACATAACGAAGCTATTCCAATTCACAGAATTATAATTCGAATCCGATATCATCAAAGTCAACTCTCGGTTAAACTTATGAACTTTCCAAACCTTTAAATTTTCAACTTTCGCCAATTTGCGCTGAAACCTTCTAGAAACATCCCAATGTAAATCCGGGCATACGGCCAAGTCCAAAATCATCATTCGGGCATAATTAAACCATCAAAACTCCAATCCGAGGTCAAATACTAAAAAAAGTCAAACTTGGTCAACTCTTCTAACTTAAAGCTTCAATCATGAAAATCGATTCTGAATAATCTGAAAACCAAAATCGATGATTCACACAAGTCATAATACATCATACAGAGCTACTCATGCCCTCAAACTACCGAGTGAAGTGCAAATGCTCAAAACGACCGGTCGGGTCATTACAGATGCCTCGGTTTCCGATGAAGTGAACAGAGCAAGAAACATAAAGGCAAGGAACCGGAATCGAGGCAAGGAGCGATCCGGGGTCTGGGCAAAACACTCGTCCTCGGGAGTATCGGCAACATGACCCCCAGGTCTGGTTCGAACCCCAAAAGCCTCGGAGAACATTACGAGATAATCAAGCACGACCAACAAAAGGTCGTGATGTCCGCGACCAGCCGGATATCACGACGTGGATCTCGATACGTATCGGCAGAGAACCGATGATTAATTAAACAAAAGATTTTTACCTTTTATGGAATTGTACTTAAGGTGAAACTCTCATACTATATATAAACGGGTGTGTGATTATTCATTAGGGACATTGTAACACGTAGATCAAGGTAATATACTCTTATTTTCTATGTTATTCAAAGCTCTCACTTTTGTTCATCAAATCATTAGTAACGTGAGCTCGAGTTTGAAGGCAGGCATTCCATTAAGCTGTTATTAAGTTCGGGATCACTCCTCTTGATTGATTTGACAATTTATCATGCCCTTTATCTGTTTAATCTAACGCAATTTATTGTTTGTATTGAATTAATACACGTATCCTTAAAACCAATTACAAATTTAATTGTTATCCGTTTTTTAAGATAAACGATCACTCTCCTTCCATGGACTTAAAAATTATATTTTCTCCTCCGCTTATTAATCTTTAAATTACACTTATGTAATCCATCAATGGAAGACAAATCTATACCCGTTAATTGTGAAGTGATTTGGTACAAAGGAGAATGTTCTCCCAAGTCCCACCATTATCGCATAAGGTGGCAACATGGATGTAAGCGAGATCAGTAATGCAAGATTGGCAAGACAAATATTTTCTTTCCTCTTTTTGATTTAATCATCTGATAAGTCTAGCGATTTAACTAATTTAGTGTCGCGAAAAATTCTTGGTTTCCAAATTTTGAACGTGAGATCTCACCTTATTGAGGACCAAATATTCAACTATCCTACTACATTCATCTGCCGGCTAGAGAGAAAGTAACAAAACTAACGTATCCTATGTGATCTGTCGAGCGGGATCTAAGGAGGCTGGGGTATAAACATATCTTATTCTTACCTTTGTGGAGTAGAGACTGTCGGCTCAAGACCAGAAAGAAAGTAACCGAATTCTTTAATTCCCCACTCCTAAGGTCAACTTGCTAAAAGAAAAAGGTCTAAGAGGAACAAGATATAGAATAAGCATTCTTTTGTTATCTGTCCCTCTGCCCCAAAAGTAATCTCAATGCATATGTCTAGGTTCTTAAAATCACCCTACTCAAAAGTCATAACCTTGCAAAAGTCAAATCCTCCCCCTTTAAGGCAGAAATATGGGAACCCAATCATTACCCATTAAAGACCCGTTTGGCCATAATTTTTCTGGTTTTTCTTCCCTTTCTTTCCCTTTAGGTAATACACTAGTATTATAGCTTGTTTGGCCAAATTTCTTTTTGGGCCAAAAGTGCTTTTTGTTTTTTGCCAATAGCACTTTTGGCCAAAAATTGAGGTGTTTGACCAAATTTTTGGAAGGAAAAAAAGTGTTTTTGAGGATATGCATAAGCAATTTTTGAAAAGCAGAAAAAAGTAGCTTCTCTCCAAAAATACTTTTTTGAGAAGTGCTTTTGAGGAAAAACAGCTACAGTTTTTGAGAAACAGAAAAAAGTAGTTTCTCTCCGAAAGCACTTTTTGAGAAATATTTTTGAGAAAAATACAATTAAAAGCAATTTTCAAAAGCTTGGTCAAATACTAATTACTGCTCAAAAGTATATTTCAAATTAACTAGCAAAACACAAACTGCTTCTCACAAAAAATACTTTTTTAAAAAGTACTTTTGAAAAAAGCACTTCTCAAAATAAGCTGATTTTAAAAGTTTGGCCAAACAGGCTATTACTCTCGCCGTCCTATTCTACATGCCGGCATTTAAGTAATCAAAGAGTTTAAAATTAACAGTAATAGAAAACATTAAAATAATAGATGAAAAATTAGTTTTGCAGGAAAAATAACACATCAAAGTTTACTATCTCTTTTGAATGATTAATCAGGTTTCTCTAAATTTTAAAAGTATTATAAAAATAAAATATCTTTTGAATACTTTACGAACATTGACCTCAGCTTGAGCAAGAGCGCACCTAGTCTTAATCCCGACATACTGAACTCAAACATATTGTAATGAAGAAATAAAATGTATATCTTAAATACGTTTGTTATGTTAATATAATAAAATAATATAATCCTTAGTTGATATATCTCTCAAGACTCTAATCTTGTAGTAGGTAGGCTGCAACTCTTGATTTTCTCTGCTTTAAACGTTAAACCTACTAGTGCTAGTATTACCTCGGATATATCTTATTACAATATTGTCTATTTATGTCTATAGAAAACTATCAGTATTATTAGTATGGTAAAAACTTATCTGCATCGGACATATACACCCAATTTAGTTAAGTTAACCATAAACAACAAACTAAGGTTTATTTAAGAGTTATATTTTTAAATAATAAAATTTTTAAAGATGGAGTATATCTAATAAGGCACCATGATAAAATTTAGGTTTGCCGTTACATTTCTATCTTTTATTTCCCTCAGTTTTTCTTCTAACAGTGGTTTCGCTCTTCATCGTTGATTCAACAAGAAGCTGAAGTTTACTTATTCAATCATTCAATTGCAAAATTAATGTACAATATTATGCCAAAAACTCAATTGAAAATATATTATGGGAGACAAGTTTTGCAAGTAAGCATAGGTTACTTTTTGCTTAGGAGTAAGCAAAACTAAATTACAAATATAACTTCAATAAATATGGAGTTATCTTTATGTTTTCATTGAATTCATGAAAGTAACAGGAGAGAAATATAGTCTGCCTCCTATATTGTTTTCCTTATCAATAAATCTTAATAAACTACATCTTTGTTTTGTCGTATAATCTATGGAACATTTTTTGAACAAATGAACGTCTAGCTAAAAAACTTGAGTTTATCCCAGTTGATTTCTTGTGTTTTCGAAAACTTGCCGCTGGTTCAAGTTGACGTTAATATAAGGAACATAACAAAGAATAGCATAATTATTAAGTATTTTTATACTATTATTTAAAATCATGTGAAAAATATATGGTAGTTAACTATGATTATATACTAAGAATTGTGATTAAATAAAATAACACGTGTCATTTATTTATAGGATGGGTGTAAATACCCGATGCGGATAAGTATTTACCTATTAGAATTACATCACGATAACGATATATATAATCATACTATTATTTATGTCTTTTTCTTTGGATCCTCAAGCTCTAGTAAATCCACCTATATTTATGTGTCACGACCCAAAATCTCACATGTCGTGATGGCGCCTATTTGAATACTAGACAAGCCGAAAAGCTCGATAAACCACAATTTCTCTTAAGTTTGAAAATACAATAATTAAATTCAGCGGAAGAAATCTCACAATTTCAAATATTAACACTCCCAAAACTCGGTGTCACTGAGTACATGAGCATCTAAATGAATATAAAGTCAGACTGATAAACATCACTGTCTGAAGTATAGAACAGTACAATAACTAAACAGGAAGGGAATCATGTATGCGGTCGTCAAGCAGCTACCTTGATACTCTCCAACAGAAATAACTCTGAATTCTAGCAGTCGTCATATCCGGTAGTATAAGTATAACTAACTCAATAAGTAACAAGACTAGCCTCTGGGCTAAGAGAAATGATGAGTTCCGCAGGTACAGTCCAGTAAAAATAATGGTACAGAAATGTAGGCATGCTTTCAAGTTCAACAGTTAAACTTAGTACAGGTGAAATATATCAATACTGCATGATATGAGGCATATGACATCTCAGTAGAAAGACCTCATGTAAATACTAGTCACAAATTATCCGGTCACTCGGTACTGTTTATGGCCAATCCAGCCCAGGGGTGTTCCAACCCGTTTATAAATACATATCGACTGACAGTCAGTCACCTAGTACCGTATAAGGCCAATCCAGCCCTGAGATAATTTATCCCCAAATATAAATAATACGATCAAGATCCATGTCCAGGTAAACTCATTACAATACAAATAAGTAAGGCAAGTCCATGCCCTGAGAAATTCCATCCCAAATATATATATATATATATATGCAAGTCCATGCCCTGGGAAGTCCATTCCGAATATCGATGATTATTTACGCTCAGTGGGGGTGTGTACAGACTCCGGAGGGGCTCCTTCAGCCCAAGCGTAATACAAAGCCAATGTGGCCTACTGCAGGCGGGCAGTCCCGATCCGTATAATAACAAAGCCTATAAGGCCTGCTTCAAACGGGCAGCCCCGATCCATAAAATAGTAAAGCCAATAAGGCCTACTGCAGGCGGACAGCCCCGATCCATTATATAATAAAGCCTATAAGGCCTGTTGCAGGTGGGCAGCCCCGATCCATAACAATAATAATGTATAAAGCCATTATGGCTTGCTGCGTCGCGCAGCTCAATCTCATAAATATCCTCACAATGGACAATTATTACCGAGTGTGAAATGTATATTTTTGAATAATTAATTCAATAGCAACACGACCCCATGGTTCCCAAAATATCGGCACGTGGCCTACACATGATCTTTAATAAAAGCCTCAGCTCAATTTCTCTAACATGTTCAGATAATAACATGATTCTTTAATCTTACAACTGCACAGGATTTATTCAAGACACACTTTCTGTGGTGCACGTCTACATGTTCGTCACTTATCGTGTGTGTCACCTCCAAACAATTCATATCATACCAAATTCGGAGATTTATATCCTGAGAACCAAGTTTAGAAGTGTTACTTACCTCAAACCATATAATTCTTTACTCTGGTATGCCTTTGCCTCGTGAATTGTCGTCCAAATGCATAGAATCTAGAAAATAATTCGATTCAGTCAATACCAATTATTGTAATAATTTCATACGGAAATACTAATCTTCCAATAAAAATCCAAAATTTACTTTAAAAATTGTTCATGGGGCCCACGTCTCGAAACCCGAAAAAAGTTATAAAATATGAATGCCCATCCAACCACGAGTCCAACCATACAAATTTCACTAAATTCTGACATCAACTCGACCATCAAATCTTAAGTTAAAGTCTTTGAAGATTTCTACCATTTTCAACTCAGTCTTTATCCATTTAAACTCAACAATCTTTCCACAAACCTTATTGGTATGTATAAATAATACTATTATACCCAAAAATCATACTCTTAATCACCCATCTTTCGCCAAACTCGAAATTGAAGACTATGGGTTAGAACCTTACCTCTTGGGTGAAGATCTTGTGATATTTCCTTGTTGGATTTCAAAGCTTGAACAAGATCTTGATGAACAAAGCACTTGAGCTTATTCTTCTCTCTAGAACACTGTCCCTTCTCTCTAAAAATATCATATTTTTGCTCCAAAATGAGTCCCAAAGCTTATTTATCAAAATGAGATCGGGTTATGAAAATAGAAAAATTAACCCTCCGAAAGCAGGTTTGCGGTCGCAGAATGGGTATGCGGGCCGCAAAGTTGATCGCAAAATCAGTGCCTAGAACTGGGCTCTTCTGGTCCATTCTGCGACCAGTTTGCGGTCACAGAAGCAGTTTTGTGATCGCATAACTATTTTGCGATCGCATAATTGGTCGCAAAATTATATTTTTCTAGCCTTTAGTAATTTGGTCATAACTTTTTGTAGGAATGTCCAAATGACGAACGGTTTGAAGCGTTAGAAACTAGACTCAAATATATTTTATTTGATAGGTACTACACCATATAACACTTCGTATCATGAGAGTTATGCACATTAGAAATTGGGTCTTATGCGAACTCATTTGAACTTTAGTCTATTATGAAATTTCTAACTTCTACATTCGATGCCGAAACCTATCGAATCAAGTCCGATTGACCTCAAATTTTGCACACAAGTCATAAATGACATAACTAACTTATTTCAATTTTCAGAATCGGATTCTGACCCCGATATCAAAAAGTCAACCCCCGGTCAAACTTTCCAAAAATTTAACTTTCGCCATTTC
>AWOL01S0162901.1:0-24116 GCA_000715115.1 Nicotiana otophora | reverse complement strand
ATTCAATATTTGTAACTTCCGAGGTAACATGATTAAATTTCTTTATATATTTTCAAAGATGATATCATTTTTTTTTTGGGTCCTACACTAGTTTGCTCACGACGCAGTTTTACGTACAAAAAAAACTATAGGGTGTAGCACATATGACTCGAGAAAAGAAAAACTTCTTCTCACCGATAACCTTCCAATGAGGGAATGCGTCATTTGGAAATGGGAAAAAGGCCAGATAACAAGTATTGGTAAGGTTGTCAAGTCACTCTCTCATGCTATAGAAGTTATGTATTATGTGGTACGTCTTAAAGACAATCTTCTTAGTATCTCTCAAATGTGCAACAAAGAAAATGCGGTAAAATGCAATTCCAAAATTTACACTGTCACAAAGCTTGATACTGATGAAATTGTGTTAAAGGGTAAGAGATATAACAATGTCTATAAGATATCGATTATGTCATTTTTCCAGTGTGAGCACATATGCTTGAGTGTAGTGGAAGATGATCCACTGTTATGGCATAGAAGACTGGGATATTCCAGTCTCTCTCAACTCAACAAGTTGGCAGAAAAGGACTTGGTCCTTGGGCTACCTAAAGTTGAGTTCACCTTTGACAAGGTATGTGATGCATGTGTTAGAGGGAAACATGTTATGTCATCCTTTAAATCTAAAAAGTTTGTAAGTGCTTCTAAACCTCTCGAACACCTTCACATGGACTTATGTGGACCAATGAGAATAAGGAGTAGAGGAGGTAAGAGGTATGTGTTTGTGATTGTTGATGATTTCTCCACGTATACCTGGACTTTATTTTTGGGATCCAAAGATGAAACCTTTGATGTTTGCTGTATATTTGCTCGAGAGAGAGTTAGCATTTAGGTAGTCGTTGAACAACACCACTCCTAACGTATTTGAGAGATCAATACATAGGGTTCAAAGGCGGGATTAGAGATAGTGAAACCTTGGTGCAATCATAGTGAGCGGTGAATTAGTGACATCTAGCGTAGTTCGAAAGAATACATATAGTAAATTATGATAGTTTATTGAGAGAGATCTACACACTCAAAGTACTCACGATCGGTAGAGAGTACTTGGGTAAAATTATAGGAAATGTAGCGGGGAAGATTCCAACAATAGGGAAAATCATAACCCTAAACTTTTCCAATCTTGTCTACAATATTTTCTTTGTTAGTTATAACATTACAGCTTTTTAAATACCTTGTTTTTAGTTAGTAAACAATTCCTCATTATTCAATATTTCTGAAGGTTGATTATTTGAATTCTTACGAAACTAGTGGTTGTGATTAGTAGGTTAATTCCCTCTGGGATTCGACTCAAGACTTGTAAATCAGATTATATTTGTAATAACAGCTAGACCTCTTAGGAGACATAGTTGGGCGTGATCAAATTTTGGTATCGTTTTGAGGGAATTAATAGTGTTATTAATTACGGCTAGAAGAATTGTTAGAATTTGTAGTTTATTCAGCTTTCTCGACTTGAAATTCATTATATTGAAACTCTAACGTTTGTAGTCTTGTGTGTTATAGGTGCATGCCTAGAAACTCCTCAAGAACTGGTGAATTTTACGAAGCATTACCGGACCTTGAAAAAGCTTTCAAGGTACTAAATCGATCAAACAAGAAAGACAAACGACAATAGAACTCAATGAAACGAATCGAACTAGACATGGGTGACGTAATAAACAACCAAAATAATGTGAATGACCCGAACAATCTCAGTGTGGAACCTCTTGTGCCAGAAGCGGCTTTGTATGATTGGGAATAACCCCCCGCTGAAAATCTAGCAACTGTTATTGCAGTGCCTCCGATAGAAGTGTAGTCATTTCAAATCACAAAAAACATACTACATCTGTTGCAGAACAAAGGACTATTATGCGGGTCTTACATTGAAGATCCACAACAACATCTTTAAAACTTTTTGTCAATTTGTATCACTCAAAGGCAACCGAATGTGACACCAGAAGCAATTAGACTGTTATTGTTTCCATTCTTAGTAACTAGAGAAGCTCAGACTTGGCTCAATTCGCTCCTCATAAACTCCATCACCACTTGGGAGGAATTATTCAAGCAGTTTCTAAATAAGTTCTACCCACCCAATAAGACTGCCAAGCAAGTTGATGAGATATTAAGCTTCAGGCAGAAACCAGCTAAAACACTACAAGAAACGTGGGAGAGGTTCAAGGAGATGTTGGTTAAGTTTCCTCATCATGGAATTCCAGATCAGATGTTGGGACAAAGGTTTTACATGGGATTGGCAGATAGCTTGAAGGCCAATGTTGATGCTTCAGCAGGTGAAGCATTTTTTAGAAAATCATTTTGAGAGTGTAAGGTCTTGCTAGATAAAATGGCTCAAAACTCAGGATGGATGACAAGAGACAGTACAATCACCCTTGTAGTTCACTTAGTAGCTTTGGACCCAAACAACTTCATAGCCGATAATATGGCCACTCTGATGACGCAAATGAGTATCCTCACCAAGAAGATTGATGAATCAAGTTAGAAACAGGTACACATAGTTGACACAACTAATGTGGGCTTATGTATACCATGAATTAACCAACCATATGTGTGCTCGTGGAGTGGTGAAAGTGAATACCAGAACTATCAGGAAAATATAAACTATGTGGGCAACTATAGAGGAAAGAGGCAAGGTGGTCGGAATTGGGGGTAGTAGAACCAACACTATAGACCAACACAACAACAATATAATAATAGCAACGATCCTGGAGTTATGCGACCACGGGGTTAAGTCGTGCCTTACCAAAGGCAACAAGGATACAATCAGCAAAATTAGCAGCTAGCTTATCAACAGCCTCAAGAACAACAGATAGTGAGATAAGATGATGGGTTATCTAAAATTAAATGGATGATGCAACAACTAATTGGGTCCAATGGAAAAATTCAAGAAAATTTTGAAGCACATGACTCAGCGATAAAAGGCATTAAGATTCAATTAGGGCATATATCTATGGCTCTGAATAATTATCCCCAAGGGGCGTTACCTGTGGACACATATGTCAATCCAAAATAGCAGGGCCCAAAGCAGCTTATGGCGATAAGTCTAAGAAATGGTAGAGATCTATATCTAGAGCAAGAAATTGCTCGCGAAAGCCGACCAACTAAGATACTTGTGCCAGTACCAATTGAGGTAGATGATTCAACAAGGTTAACATAGGTAACAGTACAACATGCACAAGAGGAAACAAGCAAAGAAAAAGAGGTTGCAAAGGAGACTGAGAAAGTGCAAGAGAAGGCATTAGAAAAAATGCCGAAGCAGGATCTAACTCAAGTCACAGGAAGGAAGTAAGCAACCTCCAGCACCCTTTCTCGCAGATGTTGGCTAAATATCAAAAGGATGGGCAGTAAAAAACATTCATGGAAATGTTGAAGCAAATTCAGGTAAACATTCTTCTAATTGATGCTTTTAAGGAGATGCATGGGTATGGAAAACTGATGAAGGACTTGATGTCATGCAAGTTCGACTTTCAAGACTTGGCAACTGTGACATTGACTCAGACCTGTAGTGTTGTTGTGACTCGACTTATAGCTGAGAAGCTATCCGACCTTGGAAGCTTCACAATTCCATGCATCATAGGTAGCTATGCATTCGCCAAAGCATTGTGTGATTTAGGGGCGAGCATAAACCTGATGCCCTTGCCTATTTATAAAAGGTTAGGCATTGGAAGGGCAAGACCCACATCCATGTTACTACAGCTAGCCGACCGAACGGTGAAGGGGCCATCAGGTATACTTGATGATATACTTGTGCAGGTTGGAAAGTTTATGTTTCCGGTAGATTTTGTCATTCTGGACTGCCAAGTTGATGAAGAGGTTTTCATAATTTTGGGGAGGCTATTCTTGGCCACAGGGAAAGCTCTGATTGATTGTGAACTATGGAGCTAAAGATGAGACTAAACGATGAAGAAATAATGTTCAATGTGCAGAAGTCTATGCGGCGACCCAGTGAGTTTGCTAATTACTCTCTTATTGAAGTTGTGGATGTGATACTGGGGGAGAGCACTGAACGCAAAATACCCCCTAGTAGCCTGCCTCATAAACTTAGAAGAGGTAGATGGTGAGGACTTGGAAGAGTGGGTTTCGGCTCTTGAAGGCCAAGGGTACTGGAAAATAGAGCTCGAATTCGAGCTGTTACACTTAGAAGAAAGAAAGACCCCTCAAGCTAAGCCATCAATTGTAGAGCCACCACAGTTGGAGCTAAAACCGCTACCGTCTCACCTCATGTATGCTTTCTTAGGACCTAGTTTGACATTACCTATTATTATCTCATCTGGTTTGCTAGATGTGCAGGTAGAACAACTTTTTCAAGTTCTGAAAGAGTGTAAGACTTCAATTGGGTGGACCATTACAGACATAAAGGGTATCAGCCCAACATTTTGTATACATAAGATTCTATTGAAAGATGGAGACAAACTTTCTAGAGAACATCAAAGAAGTATGAACCCCAACATGAAAGAAGTGGTGAAGAAAGAAGTGATCAAGTGATTAGATGCGGGAATCATCTTCCCCATCTCTGACAGCAACTGGGTCAGCCCAGTTCAGTGTGTGACAAAGAAGGGTGGAATGACTCTAGTACAAAATGAGAACAACGAGTTGATCTCAACAAGAATATTCACAGGATGGCAAATTTGTATGGATTACAGATGGTTGAACAAGGCCACCCGAAAAGACCATTTTCCACAGTCATTCATTGATCAGATGTTAGATAGATTGGCGGAGAGGTCCCACTTTTGCTTCCTGGATGGATACTCGGGGTATAACCAGATCTCTATTGCCCATAGGATAGAGAGAAAATGTCGTTCACCTGTCTGTATGACATCTATGCCTTTCGGAGAATGTCGTTTGGCTTATGCAATGCACCCTCCACATTCCAAAAGTGCATGATGGCCATTTTCACAGATATGGTAGAGGACATAATGGAGGTCTTCATGGATGACTTCTCAGTGGTGGGAACTCATTCGATGAGTGCCTTATGAACTTGAAAAGAGTATTGAAGAGGTGTATAGAGACTAATCTGGTACTAAACTGGGAGAAGTGCCATTTCATGGTACATGAAGGTATAGTCTTGGGACACCTAGTGTCAAGTAAGGGCACTAAAGTGGACCATATTAAGGTTGATATAATCTAGAAGTTATCTCCACTCACTTCTGTCAAGGCCATAAGAACTTTCCTTGGTCATGCTGATTTCTATAGGCGGTTTATAAAAGAGTTTTCCAAGTTTGCTAACCCTTTATGTAAATTGCTTGAAACAATTACCCCTTTGTATTTTCTGATGACTGCAGGGTAGCTTTTGAGGAATTGAAGAACGGGTTAGTGACTGCACCAATCATAGTGGCACCTGACTGGGAGAAACCTTTTGAGCTGATGTGTGATGCAGGGCGACTATGCTATGAGAGCAGTTCTTGGGCAGCAAAAAGATAAAGTCATGCATCTAATCTACTATTCAAATAGAACCTTGAGTGGTGCCCAACTAAATTACACAGTGACCAAGAAGGAAATATTAGCAGTAGTATTCACATCTGACAAATTCAGGTCATACCTGATAGGCTCGAAGGTAATTGTCTATACTAACCATGCTTCTCTCAAGTACCTAATTGAGAAGAAGGAGTCAAAGCCGTGCCTGATTCTATGGGTGCTACTGCTACAAGAACTTGACTTGGAAATCTGTGACCGAAAGGGAACGAAGAACCAAGTGGCTGATTATTTGTCTAGGCTGGAGGGAGCAGAGAAGAAGGCTGAGGTGGAAGCGATTGTGAATACTTTCCCGGATGAACAATTATTGGCTACGAGCCTTGAGTTAGTGCCATGGTATGCAAATATTGCAAACTACCTGGCGAGCGATATTGTCCCTTACGACCTTTCCTCTGTTCAAAAGGAAAAGTTCTTTCATGATTGTCGCACGTATTATTGGGATGAGCCTTATTTCTTCAGCATTTATGTTGATAACATGATCTGGAGATATATCCCCAAGATAGACCAATCTTCTATTTTGCAGGCTTGTTACGTATCCCCATATGGTGGCCATTTCGGGAGAGTAAAGACAGTCGCGAAAGTATTTGAGTCGAGCTTCTACTGGCCGACATTATTCAAAGATGCACACCTCTGGGTGAAGGGTTGTGATGAATGCCAATGGACCGGGAATATTTCTTGCCGACATAAGATGCCCATGAAATCAATTCAGGATGTGGAAGTGTTTCGTGTATGGGGTATCGATTTCATGGGCCCTTTCGTTAGCTCATATGGAAACAAGTACATACTTGTAGCTGTGGACTATGTATTAAAATGGGTGGAAGCTATGGCACTCCCTACAAATGATGCAAAGGGAGTCATTGATTTTTTGAGAAAGAATATATTTACCCGATTTGGCACTCCAAGGGCAATAATCAATGATGGAAGCACTTACTTTTGCAACCGAGCTTTTGCAAAGTTGTTAGAAAAATATGGTGTTCACCACAAGGTTGCCACCGCATATCATCCACAAACAAGCAGGCAAGTGAAAGTGTCGAATGGAGAAATAAAGAGTGTGTTGACAAAGAAAATGAATGCTACAATAACGGATTGGGCGAAAACGTTAGATGATACACTCTGGGCCTATCATACCACTTTTAAAACTCCAATTAGCATGTGTCCATATAAAGTGGTATTTGGAAAAGCGTGTCACTTACCCGTGAAATAAGAGCATAGAGCTTTGTGGGCATTTAGGTAACTGAATCTCGACATGGAAATAGCAGGTACAAGTAGAGTCACAGAGTTGCACGAGCTTGACGAGTTCCGTTACCATGCTTTAGAGAGTAGAAGGCTATATAAGGAGATGATGAAGATGATGCATGACAAAAATATTCTTGAGCGAAATTTTAAACCTGGAGACATGATATTGCTATACAATTCGAGATTGAAATTGTTTTCGGGTAAGTTGAAGTTTAGATTGTCAGGACCATTCAGAGACTCAGAGTAGTGCGGGTTCTGTCAAATAGAGCTGCAGAAATTGAGTCCGAGGATGGGACGAATAAGTTTAGAGTGAATGGACAAAGGTTAAAATACTACCTTGGAATGAGTGATGAAAAAGGAGAGAAAGACGTGACACAATTGAACGAACCTCAATATGTGAGTGAAGTATAATCTGGAAAGTCTGTGTTGTGTTGTGACGTTAAATCATGCACTTCGTGGGAGGCAACCTACTGTAATATTGTAATTCGTCGTGACGCAACGTTAAATCAATCGCATGTTGGGAAGCAATCCAATTTTCTTATTTTCGTCTAGTTGTCATTTAGTCACAAAAAAAATATGGGGAGGCAGCGAAGTGAAGCTAACTTCGCGAGGCCGAGACCAAGCTAGCTTCGTGAAGTGTGCCTCGCTACACGAGACTGGGACCAAAAGAGAAATATTAAGAGAAAAGGAGACAACGAATTGCCCAACACTTCGTGAGACTAGGACCGGGCATAGATGAAGCAGGTAAAGGGCGCGTCTCCAGGTCGCGCATTGCGCGGTCCTAGCACGACCCCAAGTATTTTCTTAATTATTTTTTTCTATTTTTATATTTTCTAGTTAGTTTGTAAAAGAAAAAAAATTCTCTCGTTCCCTTAGGTCATGACACTATTGGCAAATTGAACCAAATGAAACTTAACAAAAGTTATGCACATGAAGTATTCGATGAATTGCCCGAATGAATATTTTGGTGATGTTTAGTGAAGTCTGAGTAGCTAACCTACATCTATTGGCAATACGAACATATCTTAAGTGTGGGGTGGCTGTTGGTGTCTTATGAACTTTAATTGTGCTCTTTCTAAGACAAGTATCATTTGCGGTCAACGTAGGCATGACTGAGGTGTTGCCTTACCCACATGTTGTTGAATTGTGCTAATTAAGATAGAATAACTATCAAGTGACAAACTGATGCGGAGGGGCTCTAGACAGCTGATTTGAGTGCTACTGATGGCACTATTGCAGAGGTGTCAGGGCTAACCGCTGTGATCGAGGGTCACTACAGAACCAAGACCCGAGTGATTTTGAGAAAATTTCTGACACTCATTCTACTTTGGATATTGCTTATTTGTATTTTTGTGATATTGTTCAACTGAAGACAGTGCACATTCTTAACTGTGGGGTGGGGTGTCAGGCTTTAATTTTTGTGGCATGTGTTCAATTGCTAGTGATATATTTTGAACTCCATGATCACTCTTATAACCATTGTAATTGTATAATTGTAGTAGTTTTTTTAGTGGCTTGATCCCGAGTTTTCTTTAAACCACAGTTCTTTTCCGAAGATGCCAGTTTCTTGAACTGGTAGTTTCAGGTAGATTTTTTGAAGCTTTGTAAAGAATTGTAGACTTTTCCTGACGATGGATTACCTAGACAGTTTTATTGAGGGACTAAAGTCTAGAGAAAAATACAAAAATATTTTTTTTCTCTTTTATTTTGTTTTCTGGTTGAACCAACAATGGAACTGGAAGAAGCTTGAGGAATTTATGCTTTTGACATATTTTATATCTAGGCTTAGGTATGTAGCATTTGAACTAAGTACTTTCTTCATGATTCCTATAATTATATGCCTTGACAATATGTATGGCTTTCTTTTGACACCGAGGCTCATCTCTAGACTCTTGTGATTAATATTTGTGTGCTGAAAGTTTATGATAATTGTGCTAGTTACTTTAACTCGAGTGTCAGGTCCGAGCCGTCCTAAGTGAGTCATATGCATTGTGTGAGGTAAGACTTTAGTGTACTGTGTGCCATCCTTATGAGTCTAGAACTTACCCCGTGTGTGAGTCAAAGCGAAATGATTAAGTCTTATAAGTTTGGGAAGGGATATAGGCTTACTTTAATTGACCATTTAGCCTATTTGCCTACCAATGCTAATATTATCCGTAGTCACCCCTTTTGAGCCTGTAAACCTTTTCTTTGGCAACCACATTACAAGTCGAATCCTTTTTGTTCTTAATTAAATCTTGTTGTACCTTTACATCCGAAAGCACTTAAATAGCTAGAAGAGTAAAGAAAAATAGTGGGTAGCTTTTGAGTGGAACCATAGAAAGGCCAAAAAGGTGCACTTGTGTATAAACAAAAACAAAATACTAGCCAAAAATACCAAATTGAAGAGAGTGAATAAAAACAAGAATAACACCTCTCATATCTTTATCTGGGTTAGTAAGTATCTATATGTTGATGTTCTTAATGAAGAAGGGCCTAAATGTGTATGGTTTCATGGCAAGGCAAGGAGGTGCTTAAAAGTGAAATGTAGTGTATTAAAGTGCTTAGAAGGGTTAGTCACTATTTTTTCAAATATCTCCTAACCATCCCTTAGCCTACATTACAACCTATAAAGTCCTACTTGATTAAATTAGTAGAGTCTTACACTACAGGCAAGCCTATGGTATGTGGCATAAGAGTTTCTTTGTGAGAGTGAGCAAATTCTTTTTATATTTGAGTCCTTAAACTATACTTGAACTTATATTGAGTGTGTGGACTACTTTCTCTCTGTGGCTTATTAGTGAGGGCACATAATTTGCAAAGGATTGGTAGAGACCTTGGTTTTTAAGTTGGCATAAGGAGCGAGTCATAGTGTGAAATGCATAAGAGTCACGTTTTGAGGCGAGAATGTTAGAAAGAGCCACACAAATATTTTAAATAATCTTGGCATGAGTTTAAAATTTGAGGAAAGGTATGAAGAGTGCATATGTTGGGATCTAAGCGTTGATATAAACCATTATCATTGGTGTGATGCTTGCGTATGTTTTGAAAGGTGATTCTTCCTTATGTGCTTACTTTTAAGTTGCTAAAGGATGGAAAGTATGGGGTAGTGAGTTTAATATAAATTTGCACTTTATTTTTCTTTACTTGTTTAACTATATTATTATTGTTGTTGGTTGAAGGACCCTCAATTGACTGTGCCTATTTAGTGTGTATTGCTCGAGAGAGAGTATGCATTTAGTTATTTGTTGAACACCATCACCCCTAACGTATTTGAGAGATCAATACGGTAATTTTAAAGGCGGGATTAAAGATAACAAAATCTTGGTGCGATCATAATGAGCGATGAATTAGTGCCAGCTAGAGTAGTTCGAGAAAATACGCCTAGTAAATTGTGGTAGTTGCTAGAGAGAGAGCTACACACTTAAAGTTCTCACGATCCATATAAAGTACTTGGGTGAAATTATAGGAAATGTAGAGGGGAGATTTCAACAATGGGGAAAATCAAAATCCTAAACTTTTCCAATCTTGTATACAATATTTGCTTTGTTAGTAATAAAATTAAAGCTTTTTAAATACCTTATTATTAGTTAGTAAACAATCACTCGTTATTAAATATTTCTAAAGGTTGATTATTTGAATTTTTGCGAAACTAGTGGTTGTGATTAGTAGGTTAATTCCCTGTGGGATTTGACTCTGGACTTGTAAACTGAATTATATTTACAACGACCGCTAGACCTCTTAGAAGGCATGGTTGGGCGTGATCAATCATCATCCCATGTTCCTACTGTTCATGTTGTTCCCATAATTCCCACCTCTACTGTATTCCCTTCTCCAAAAATAACTGCCCATGCACCTGAGCTTCCTGTAAAAAATACCTCTAAGTCAACAAAGGTCAAAGCCACTATAAGAAAATCTGTCAAGAAAGTGACTGATGCTACTACGCAAGGTGACATTGTATCCAAGGAATATGTGGTTCGTGGAGAATCAGTGAAAGTTACTACTGATCAGGTACAACATCCTCCTTCCAACTTAGATGTTTTGGTGTCTGCTATAGATGTTACACCCCCAAATACTCTCCCACCCACGAGTGGGAAGCTACCAGTAGAGAAATTCACTATAGAAAAAGGTGCAGGGGATCTGGGGAAAGAGGTCGATACAACGGCTATGAATCCTGTGGTTGGGGGGGGGGGGGAAGTACAGAACCTGTGCAAAAGGAGGCTTTTGATGGTCTTTCCTTTAGTTGAACCGAGGATGAGGAAGATGATGGAGGTGAAAAAGAAGAAGAAGCTTTAAAGAGTCATGAGAAACATGATTCTCAAAACATAGCCAATGAAGAAGAAAAGAGTGAGAATGAGGGAGCATCTGGAGATGAGAAGGAGAGTGATACATAGGATAAGACAGGTGAACATGCTAATGATTCTACAGAAGAAGAAAATCAAAGTGCAGAAGAGAATGTTTCTGAAAGAGAGGGTGAGGTTCAAGAAAAGGTAAGTGAGAGTGAAGGGGTTGATGAAGAGAGTGAGGAAGAAGAGGGGAATGCGAGTGAGGAATCTGAAGGATCCATGACAATTGGAAACAGTGTCATAGCCCTTCAGAAGAAATTGGTGAAGTGACAAGGGCTAAAGAACCTGGGTCTCTGTTGACTCCTTTCGCTGGAGATGAAGAAGTTAGCATTGATGAAGATGATGTGCCACTATCTGAGGTAGGAAAAAATCCAAGAAGACCCCTATGAAAGCTACAAAGTCAGCAGATTCGACAAGAAAATGAGTGGTTCCTCCTGTAATAACTCCTCTCACAAGGAGTAAAAGAAATGTTGTTGATATACAAATCATTAAAGAGACCAGAAGTGCAAAGAAGCCAAAGAAGAAGGTTTCAATTATGGAACCTGTTGTTGAGGTGGATGGAGAAGATGAATCTGACTCTGCCTTGCCAGCAAAGTCTGCTACACCAACGAAAAAGGGTGCCAAAGTCACCAAACCTGCTACCTCTTATGCAAGTACCAGTAGGGGTAATACAAGAAATAATGTGCTAGCTACAGTTGATCGAATCACAGAGTTCAGGAACAAAAAAGTGCTAAATGGAAAGATTCTTGCGAACACTGATGAGAAGCAGATGACTCAACTAGTTGTAAAACTTGAGCTACAGGGGTGTAAGCACATGTTTGTCAAAGCTTTCCCCCCGGTATATGTCCATGCTATGGTGGAGTTCTATGCAAATTTCACATTTGATGGGAAGGTAGTCAAGACTAAGGTAAAGGGATTTGACAAAGAGTTTGATGATGAGGAGCTAGGGATGCTTCTGAATATCTCCTCTTTGGGATTTGAAAATTACTTGAAGAAGAAGTGACCAGCCATAGACAATGATATTGGCACTGGTATTGTGGTCACCATGAAGTTCTCCCAAAATTTGGAACTAGATGTTCCCCAGAAAGTGTACAAGACTGATATGACTCCCTTCCATAAGTTATTGTTTCATTTTGTCAACTCCTGCATTCTTCAGAGGTCTGAGAAAAGGCATTAAGCTACTTTGATGGACATGGTTGTGATGGAGCTTCTTGACACTGGTAGACCTATCAATCTTCCTAGCCTGATGATTCAGCACATGGAAAGAGCTTCAAATACTTCCAAACCCAAGCATGTTATGCCATATGGTTTCATGCTAACTGAGTTATTTGACAAGCTCAACATTGCCTAACCTGAGCTTATGTTTGGAAACCACAATGACGTTTGGATGTTGTTACCCTCAAGTAGTGTGGATGTGAGGAAATCAAGTCTAGAGGACCCACATGATCTGCTATTCTTCCTGGGAGCAGTAGGGTTACAGAACTTTGCCAGAGGTTTGAGTTAGCTGTTAAGGAGAATGCCAAGCTTCGTGAAGACAATAATGAGTTGAGAAAGAAAACAAATCAACTCAGGGAAGATCTCAGAAGAGACAGAGAGGCTCATGCTCAACAGATTGTCACCCTTGTGAAAGCTTTGACCCCTTCTGTTTCTCACTCATGAACTTGTTCCTTCCCAGTGTCCTTAGTTCCTTTTCTATTCCAGTGATGCCTTGTCTTTTGTTCTTTTTGTCTTAGTCTGAGTAGTTTGTAGTATGCTTAGTTTATTTTGTTCTAATGATAAAGACAAGGCCCTGGGCTTCTTTTGGCACTACTTAATATCTTTTATTGCTCTACTTTACTGTTTTATACTATATTGGATCATCAGCCTAGTTTATTTGCCCTTTCTTAAGCTTGTGCTATAGCTTGTTTGGCCTTGAATCTTACATTATCTGTGCTTAATGTCTAACATTTTTTTGTGTGTTTTCGATGATGCTAAAAAGGGGGAAGATGAGGCTGGAAGGTGTTGCGAACATACATGTCTGTCAATAGTACTTGTTGTGATTATCTAATTCTTTGATATGATTATCTGGTTCTGTTGTGTACAAAATTTATCATCATAAAAAATGGAAAATTGTTGAGTATTGAAGTTTTGATGATTAGCAAAGTATGACTAAATGTTCAAAGAACCAGGTCCTCAACGTAGTTTCTTAACTATTTTGAAGAACGAGCTCCTCAGAAGAAAAAATCAACTCCTCATGAGTGATACTTGTACGTCTATACAAGACAGTAACTTTATCTCAAAGTTACCAGGTCCGAGTTTGATGAAAGATGGCCACTATAAGTGATAAGGGTCGTTGCTCAAGAATATATGGATAATGCAGCCAGAGAGTAAAGTCCCAAAGCTTGTGGATCCTTGGAACGGTAGGAGTCCTATCAAAGAGGAAGTTGACTATGAATAGGACTCCTAGAAGATGTCAAAATGTATTTTAAATAGGACCGACTTTGGATTTTTGATCTATCTTTTTACATATCAACTAAAGAGTCATAAGTTGTTTACTTGTGTTGAGTACTTGCCTTGTATTCTTCCCGAGTCAGTCTAGTGAATTTGTTTTAGAAAATTGAGTTGTAATCAAGTGTCATAAACAATTAGTGAGTTGGAGTAAGTATTTTTCTTTACAAGTTAGAGTAGTTTGTGAATCAAATAGGAGTAGTAGGAGTACTGAGAGTATTTAATTACAGTCTTGTAATTGATACATTTTGGTTCATTATTCTAGTGGAGTTGGAGTTGAAAATCCTACGTCGTAGATCGTGATTTTTGCACCTGTTGAGCAGGGTGATTTTCCACGTAAAAATTATTTTGTTCATTTTATTGCTTGTTTACTTTACGCTTAAGAAACACGATAAAGAACCAAGTTATTTAGTAATCCATACGGGCACTCAAACTAATATTAAAAATTTCCACATGTTGGCTGGCTCTAATGCAACATAAATGCTCTTATGCAAATTAAATCTGCATTAGAGGAAGGGTGACGGGGTTTGCTGCAATTTTGAGAGATGATCGAGGGTAGGGGTATATAAAGAAAATCGATAAACTGCACCAACCCGATAATCCAAGTCAAATCGAGAAAAAAAACCTGATTATGGTTTGGTGTTGGAAATAAAATCCGACCATAATTGGTTTGGTTTGATTTTAACTTTAAAAAGTCAAACCGAAACCAAACCAACCCGACATTACATTTATACAATTTAAAAAATATTTTATGCATATAATTATTTATTGTAATATAATTTATAATTTGTTTTAAAACTTGTTCACAGTTTTATCTTTAAAAGTATTATTTAAAGTTTGGACTTAACATTCTTGAATGGTCTAATAAATTTTATAACCCATAAAGGTAGTAAGTCAAATAAAGTTCAAATCAATACTAATGCTAATAAAGAAAATTCAAATCAATACTAATGCTAATAAAGAAAATTCAATTCAACACTAGAAATGACAATAGTGTTGAATATATACTTTTTAGTTTTGCATTAATTTATAATGAAAATGTATAACCTAGTTTATCATTTTTTATGCTTAGTTGTGTAATTAATAGTACATATTGGTTGTACTTATTTTAGCACGACCTATATAGTATTTTTAGATTATGTTAATTTTTATTATGGTGTATTAATTAGTAATATTTCTTTGTGCGATTTTATTATCTATGTTATTGAATATTTTAGTATAATATTATGACTCATCTCATATTATTATTTTATTTTTTTGGAAAATACATTATATAGTCGTATTCTACTAGGACTAAAATAAATATTTGGAGCATAAGTTACATATTTTGTGCTATTAAGACTTTATCGGGGAAAACCTCGAAAATCCGAAAAAAATTGAAGAACCCGAAAAAAATTGAGATTGAAAAACCCGACTTTATTGGTTTGATTTGGTTTATAAATTTTAAAACCCGATACCATTGATTTGGCTTGGTAATTAAAAAATCCGAACCAACCCGACTTATATACACTAATCGAGGGTGCTATATTAAAGGTCTTTCGGGACTTTCTGGTTTTTTAGATATCCATAATGTTAAAGTTTTCTCCCTTTATGAATCGGTTTCGTGGCTAAAAGGCTTAAAAATTGATACGGTAATGGTTGAATTCAATTGTCATGTGGTGATGCTCTTAATTTACTCGTGCCTAATTTGTTTGAATTTGGCACCATTATTGGATTTTCTTTATCTTTGAAGAATCAATTTCATGATTTGTCCTTTCATTAGACTAGGTGATCATATGCTGACAAAGTTATCTTCAAATTTACGTTAGGTTTGTACTATAAAAACCGAATTTAGTACTAAATCTTCCTAAACAGGATTTAATATTGCTAGAATCTCGTCTTTCACAATGTATTCTAAAAAATTTGCATTAAATAGTATCTCAGTTAAACGTTGGGTTTGAGATTAATTTTCGGAAGCGAATTGTCATATCTCAATCATCATTAAATTTTGTACCTTTAAAGTCAATTTTGGGTCGTTAAACTTCAAGCAAACTACAACACTTAATTGGACTTCAAGAATCACATTTTGACTACACAGAGATTTTAAATACAATTAATTAATAAAGACAAATGTGCTAAAGAAAGAACAAGAAATTTGTACCGTGACTCACGCTTCCCCTTTGTCCCTCCCATTCCCCCAAAATTCTTAAAGACAATTACTTTGTTATTAATAAAATTACCAATTTATCCCTCCTATTTTCCTATCTGCTAAAATTAGTGTTTACCATTAAAATGAGTAACAATTGAATTTGTACGCGATTTAAAGGATACATGATTTAATTTAACATGAATGATCTAAGAACGTCAAATTATTAAATTAAAGAGAAAAAAAAACTATCAAACCAAACGTGATGGAACGACTAAGCCTGACTTTAAATTGAACGCTGAAACTGGTTCCGATTGAGCCCTCGAGACGGGCTCAGTTGCAACTAAATAAACAAGCAGCTGAAGAACACTATGAACGGTAGCTAAAGAACAACAATGAACTTTATTGTTTTGATATGCGTGCTAACAGTGGTATAAAAATGAAAAGGTTCTCTCCTTTATATAGTAAGAGAGTTTTAATCCTAGTAAAGTTATTTTAGTTTTAAAATAAGGTAAAAATCTTTCTCTTCTAGTAAATCGTGATACGCAGTTGATATTATTTATACTATAATATTCGTTTGAGGGTGGATATTTCGTCCCATCGTTTGTCCCTTCTAACTGTCTTTCCTTTATCCTTGGTTCTTCACTTTGCTCGAACTCGATTCTTTGTAAGTTTGACCATGTCCGATTCTTGGGGCACCATTCGTCCTCCTTGGGCTCTGATCTGTGGGAGCCCCCGGCTTTACCCGAGGCTACATCGGACCGTGCCGTTTTCTCGTTTCTTTACCGGGAAATTGGGGGTAACTTTAACCCGAATTTTACCCGTACACAATTAACTTAAAGAAAATCAAACAATAACTTTAAAACACATAAAATATCCTTTCTAAACCAACAAATGACAAATTTAGAGACGTGGGGATAATTTTCTTTGCCCAAAAAAGAAAAACATTATTTAAAAAATGTTGTGTTAATATTTTCATTCTTTTTGTCCTGAATTTCTGAGGATGAATATGACATTAAAATACTAGAGGGTCAAATGTGACTTCGACCTTTAAATTCTGTGGCTAAGCCTCACAGAATACGAGGAGTTTTAGATGCATTTCTTTCTAGAAATTATTAATTCACTCAAATTTGAATTCCTCGCAGAGGTTTTAACGATTATTTTTAGATTCACGTCAAGAGGAACTTTGAGAATATTAGTATACATTTTGCTAATTAAATAATATATTATTTACTCTATAGCAACTATGTTACCCTCCCAGTTCAATTTATGTTGTACCGTTTGGCTAGACAAATATTTTAAAATTTATGATTTAAAATACGTCTTAGAAATTTATGTATAAATCATCCCATCAAGATAAAATAAATATTATAAATTAAATTACTTCTAAATCAAAATAATATTCTTTGTAGGATAAATTAAAAGGAAACAGTGTGTCACATAAATTATAATAAGAAAAATAATAAGTAATCAATTTTTAAGAATATAAATATTTGTGTCCCTATAAATCATCTCATTACGAATAAAATAAGAATTTTTAAGTTAAATTACTTTTAATGTATAAAATAACATTCTTTATAGGATATACTAAAAGAAAAAGTGTGTAACACAAATTATGGTAGGAAAAATAGTACTACTAAGTAACTAATAATTTTTAAAAGAATATTAGAAGTACAAAAAAATATTAATTAAATAAATATTAAAGGAGATAGGTATTGATGTAGACCAGTCAAAGATACTTTATCTGCACTTCCACCAATGCCCTCCATAGACCCTATATAGGAATGAATGAACTGTCAGTGAAAATAAAGGGAAATGATAGGTTCTGAATTCTATATTGTATTATTGTGTCACCCTATTCTTCATACTAATTTCATAACCCCTACCCCTAATCCTAAGCTTTAGTCTTTTTGTTTGTGTATTGATCTAAAATAATTCTTTAAATAAAAAATAGAAAAAATGATATTTTATAGTTATTCTAAAAATAATAGTAGAAATATATATATTTTTTGTTTATATATACACATTCTATATGTTATATACAAATATTATACAATTTTATATACTTTTCCGGCTATTGAATGTAAATAGTTTCTGGGGCGACTATAAGTAATAATACCCCTAAAAATATAAACAATTTTGGTATTTTATGTTTATTAAAATTGAGAAATTTTCATCTATTTTTTATTTAAAACAAATGATGATTATTTTTTGCAAAAATTGACTCGTGAAAAATATGTAAATTGTCTAAACTTAAGAAATATGATTTGTTTTTCAATTTATTTTTTCTAATTCGTAACTTAGGAAACAGTCTATTCTAGCCAATTGGACTTACCATATATACAATTCAATTTACCCTCCATTATATGAAATCACACATACATTAAGATTTTTTGTTTCTTTATAATACTCATTAGCACCCTCTGGAGACGAAACCTTAAAGTTAAAGTTTTTGTAAGATATGAATTGGGGAAAATAAATTGGGAGAAGTCTGTTCCATTATGTTCTTCAGTTTAAATGGGCCCCATGCTTCTTGCGAGTCAATTCAGTCAAAAATAAATACCGCTGGCGTTTAGCCATAAATTTTCAAATTTATTTTGAAAAATCTGATTTGGGTGAAGTTTGGTTTGAAGATGAAAATGTGTTTGGACATCTGTTTTGGGAAACATGAACAATGACTTATACCCACAAGTTTTAAAAACTATCCCAAATACCCAACAATACCATTATCAATAACATTCATTATATTATCGCAAATCATAGTCCTGTACATGAGTAAATTTGATACAAAATTATCATTTTTATAATGAACTACATGATACACTATCAGATGACCGATAAGACGAAGCAACATCGTTACAAAATAATAAATGGTTGGCTCTTTTATAAAATACAACAGTTTGGGGCAATTTTTAAAAATATAATAGTGATATTTTGGCCCAAAATCAGCTATTGAGTTGATTTTGAGATTTGGGATTTGGCAATGTAAGTAAAAATCTATGGCCAAACATATAACAACAACAATAACAACCCAGTAAACTTTCACTAATAAGGTCTGGGGAGGGTAGTGTGTACGCAGACCTTACCCCTACCCCGAAGGAGTAGAGAGGCTGTTTCCGAAAGACTTTCGGCTCAAAAAAAACAAAAAAAACCCAAATATGTATTTGCCAAATAAAACCCAAATTTATTTTGGCAAAATCTATGGTCAAACGGGTCCTAAGTGTATAAATAAATACAATAGAGACCAAATATGCCTAATTTTAATAAACATAAAGGAATAAACATGCTCATGAAGTGTATATTTAAGGATTATGTTAAATCTAACTCTCAAACATAATGGACTATTTTTGTCATTTTCTCTATACATTTGCATTAAATGTAGAAGGCACAGTACACAAAACATTTAGCATTCATACAGAAAGGATACATCTCAAGAGAGTGTGATGTAGATAGCCCACCCTGATGCAAATATCAGTAGCTGATTCCACGACTCGAATACGTTACATATAGGTCACGCCATATAAACTTTACCACTGCATTGAGTATAAAATTCCAGTTAAATGACTCGCAATCGCAGGTATTTGCACCTACTTTATAGAATTTTTGTTGGCTGATTTTGGTCAATCACAAGTTAATGTGTTGCTTAAATTAATGATTTCACACTATCAGCGGAGTTATGAGAACCAAGTGGATGTTTGTTCTTTCTTTCAGATGGCTTCAAAGAATTTCAAATGTTTCGGCGAAAAGAATCCCAGCATGTGAAAAATATTGCATATCTTAAATAAATAAACAAAACGTTAAAAGTTTATATAAGATGATTCGCCTAATACACCACGATATTTGTTTTCCTTTTAATTTTTTCAAGTTGTCGAGGGAAAAAAACTAATAAGAATGTGTATGTGGGTGAAATCGTGCCCGCGGTGCATCCTAGCTTCCGACATGATGAGTCAGGCTCGAGACATGGCAACAAAGGATTGAAGTTGGAAGATGAACCCCAAGTTTTACCGGGCTAGAACCTGGGGACAGAATGCCTGTCTTCGAAAATATCGAAGTCATGGTCCCAGAATCGGTCCTAACCTCGAACGACTTCGAAGAAACGTTGTCAGCATAGCCAACAAGAGACCGAAGTATCCGTGACCGGCCGGATATTACGGCGGGGATCTCGGCACGTATCTATAAGGAACCGACAATCAGTGAATCAAGAGATCTTTTACCTTTTATAGAATTATACCTAAAGTAGGATTCCCCTACTATATAAAGGGGGTGCGATAATTCATTTGACACATTGTAACACACATTCCAAGGTAATATATCATTATTTTTTCTGTTATTAGTTCTTCGGCTTTCGTTCGTCGGTGCTTGTTGTTACGAGCCCATATCGAGGGCAAATATTTCGCTAAGGCTTAAATCGTCTTCCTAGTGTGGTATGCGCTTACTTTATCCTTATTTATTTAATTTGTCTTTATTTACTACTTTGTGTCAAATAAATCGCGTATCCTTAAAACCATTTATAAATTTAATTGTTATATGATTTTGAGTGTTCATTAATTTAGAACTTTGGCTTTAAGTAGCATTCTAGAAGTAGGAGTATATGTGGACCGAGTTGGTTTGGTTTTATTAAAATCAAACCAAACCAAATATATCGATTTGATTTGGTTTGGTTTGGTTTTGCCAGATTTTTTGATTTTCTTTGTTACATAAATATTATTTAATCTTAATTTATTAAATATTTTATAGGCAAATATATGCTTAGTAAATTGAAAGAATTGGCATACATATGATCTATTAAAATATTCTTATGGGAGAACTTTCTTAGTAATACAAATAGTTATTTTTTTAGTCATTTGACAATAATTTTTCGTTGATCGAATTAATAATTAAACATAAAAATCAATATGATACCTAAATAATGATATGTTCTATTTAATTTTAAACTATCTAAATACTATTTCAAATTCAAAAAGATATAAGAATTTAATAGATCTTGACATATGAATATGAAAGAACAAAGAGGTTGATATATTTCAGTAACACTTGATAAGAAAGTGATTAAACAACTAATTATTTAAAGTTAATAAAAATAAAGCACTTCATATTTTATTAAATATTACATCCTACAAAAAAATCCCAAATATTTGTAGTTTTTTTAAAGAAAATTCTATATAAAGTCTTAAAAGTAGTATAAAAATTATTAATATGTGAGATTGATTCGAGTTTCTTTTTTTATCAATACCAAACCAAACCTAATCCAGTTTTTCAATCGATTTGGTTACACCCATGTCCAGAAGTGTACAAGGCATAAAATACAAGGTTTTTGGTAATCAATTAATGTGTATTTCTATTTTGAATTTATACGGAGTTTAAATATTAAATGAAGCATTAAATTTAATATCTAAAAATTAAAATATATAAGACTATACATAGATTATAAATTATATCGCATAATAATCTGTCTATAAAATATTCTTATGTATTTGGACCCGAAAAAAGAATCATATGTGCACGTACGGATTATAGTTTCTTTTCTTTTCAGAGGGGCTCGTGTTGCTTATTTCTTGAAAACTATCTTTTTCTACCTAAGACATTAAAAACAAGAAAAAATAGAGAAAATCCTCTCACATAGAAACTTATGGGAATTAAGGTAATGGTTTTTCCTTTCGTGTTTTTCTTTTTGTGCTGGAGGAGGTGGATTGGAGTTTCAATCTTCAAAGAAATCTAACTTATATTCGCTGGAAATATAAATAATTTTTATTATAATGTAATCTATTATAATTAATAACATTATTTATAATTAGGCAATAATAGGAGGTTTAATTAGCAGATGTAAGTGTAACAAAAGTCACTATATACATTTTGGCATGTCTATGCATTAGGCAATAATTGGATGCTACTTTTGAAGCTTTGGATCCACTCATGCCCATGTGATCACATAAACCAATGTTCATAAATATTATAAAGAGGACAATAAATAATTAAATCAACACTATAATCATTCTTATTAGGGCTCCAAACCCTAGAAAATGTATCCCTTAAACTCCTTATATTATCCTAATCCTCCAAACCATTTGATTACAATATGCACCACCATTCTATTTTATGCTCAGAGCCCTAGACACCTCTTTTCCTAATTCCCCACCACCTTTTCCATGGTAGGGCATGGACCAATAAAAAAACACATCCATGTGAATGGGGCTTTTAGGTCACACTCGAGTCATTCTTAGAAAGAATGTTTTGGACTCATTCCATTTATTTCCTCTTGTTCTTTGAAAAAAAGCCTAAAAGAAAGAAAATCAAAGTTTCTCGAAACGGATTTAGAATTTAAATTTTATATATTTTGAATTATATAACAATTTTAAATACTAATAACTGAATTTTAGGTTTAAGATTTATATGCATATAATGAGTTTCACAACATAAATATAAAAATTAGGACAAATTTACTATTCAACCGACCTCGTAAGTTGTCTTCTAGCTCCATCCCGGACCAAGAGCAACCCCACTCCATGAATGGCATGATATGGAATATGTATTTTGTTGTTATTTTGGACCCTACGAGGCCTCCATTCTAATATACACAAGAATTTACAATCAGACTATTGATCACACATGTACAAAATCTTTACTCTTTGATCCGGACAATAGAAACTATTGAATTTGTTCGTCCATAGTTAATATTGTGGCTCCACTTCAATCAGAAATAACTAAAGTCCTAAATACGTTGAACCATTTATGGGTCCACGAAATGAAATATGTTACTTCATATGTTTTTTCCATGATGTTATTCCCCTTCTAAAAAATAAAAGACCGATCAAGGCATTATAAATGAGCTTTTTCGAATGAATAGCAAAGGAATATGAATTAGACACCACTAATATGATACCCAGTCTGGAAATTAAGTAATTTACCCTGATTAAGATATAATATTAGCATATAATCACATACACTTGTTTGACTATATTCTATTTCTATATAATTTTCAAGATTTTAAATTTATTAAATTATTCATACTCTAATTTTCATGTGATCGGCTCCTCTCTTTTCCAATCACAACTTCAAAATTTTCTCTCATTATTACTAATACTATATAAGTCAAATTAACATATCAAATTTGGTGTCTAGTAAAACAACTTACTTGAAATGATAGAGAGATCGAGTAGATTCTAAACACAATAATGGGACATTTTGTAGGATATATTAGGGAAAATAATACATATATTAGTTTTGATATTATTAATCCCTTGTTTAATAGTATTTTTCGACCTACCATATTCAGTACTATTATTATACATAGCAAATCATGATATTAACAATACCATAATTTTTAATATATGGTTAAACGCATATAAAGACAGAGCTGCCCTTTCCAAACTTTTAATACACCCGATCAAACATTAATAAAAAATAATCTCAACATAACTAACTCTAACATAATTAAACTCCATATTACTAATATACCATATTCATTAACCCCCAGTAATCTCAACCAACAAAGATAATGTCTAAAGCATATCGTAAAGCAAATTCAGTAATTAGGTCATTGTCGAGAGAACAGCAAGCTTATAATGTGTATATTCTCTGTTGTACTTTGCAAATGTCATTCTCAAATCCCAATGTATTAAACCAAACCATTCACATGAGCTAGGACACGTGTTATTACTGTTCATTTAATTTTCATATACTTGTAGATATTTTTACCCAGTCTAGTATTGTACATTTGACCTATTACATTCTTTTCTTCTATATATTTCATCTACATTTTTTCAAGGAATCCTTAATAAAGATAAAGAAATTTATAATATAGCTACTGTTATAAGAAAAATCAAATTATGGTGGATGTCTACTCTTCCTCCATGATCTTCTCAAATGCTTAATGATATATTTAATGACATATTTTTATGCTTAATGACATATTCAATGACATATTTTTCTTCACTTTTCATGCCTATATAAACACCTTGTAATAGATAGGAAAATGCACACAATTGAAGAAGAAATACTCTTCCTTCTCTCTATCTCCATTTCTTGTTCATGTTTTACTAAATTGCTTTTATTTCATAACTTGTTCTTGTTCATGTTTTACTAAATTGCTTTTATTTCATAACACGTTATCAGCACGATGCTCTAACCAACTGAGATTATGTGCTTTAATCGAATTTTATCTTCTTTCAACCAAAGTTAGTCAAATTTCTTTTCGGTCCAGTAAGCTTTACTTTTAAATTCTTATGTCAGCATATGTTTGCTAATTCATGTCTAGCTTTGAGTTTACACTTATATGCAATACGACAACATGATAATCAAACCAAAAATCTTAATCTGCATATATGTGTGACACTTAGCTTCAATTATTTTTTTATGCCTACATGGTTAGAAAGGAAAAAGAATTCCTAACACTTGTGTTCCATATATATTTGATTAGAGTACTGTTGTCTTCTTATATCAAAAGTAGC
>AWOL01S0162870.1:3605-34046 GCA_000715115.1 Nicotiana otophora | reverse complement strand
CCCAGTCGATGCTAATTCACAGGTTTCTATCAATATCAACTTACCAACTGATCCCGATAACAATATTCACGGGGCAACTTGGCCATCGGCTTGCGAGGCACTCAAGGAGGGAGGTGATGGAGTTAGCTTACATTTGATTTTTGAGATGTTGCAAACTCAGCAAATTGCCATAGCACAACTGCAGAGTCAAAATCACGCATATAACGTGGTTGAACCCAAACGGGTTGGAGAAGATACTCAAAGGAAAGAATGGATTGTCACAGAACCCTATGGGTCCGGACCCAGGGAAACTTTTAAGGTGATGAAGATGCTCGAGGCACTAACAAAGCAGGTTTAAAAAGATAGAGGCGAACGACAAAAACAAATAGAAACTTACAACTCGAGGGTCGATTAGATCACGGGAGCACCTCCAATAATGAAGGGACCAAATTTCAAAAAATTTATTCAGAAACCTTTCACCCCGAGCGCGACACCAAATCCAATTCCAAAAAGGTTCTGAATACCCTATATTCCCAAATACAATGGGACCACAGATCCAAACGAGCACGTGACCTCCTACACATGCGCAATAAAAGGCAACGGCCTTGAGGATGACGAGACAGAGCCAGTATTGTTGAAGAAATTCGGGGAAACCTTGTCCAAGGGAGCAATGATATGGTATCACAACTTACCTCCAAATTATATTGATTCTTTCGCTACGCTTGCATATGCATTTGTTAAAGCGAATGCCGATTCTATTAAAGTTGAGACAAGGGAATCGGATATGTTTAAAATCAAGTAAAGGGACAAAGATATTCTTAGGGAATTCGTGTCAAGATTCCAGATGAAATGAATAGACCTACTCCCAGTTGTAGATGATTGGGCCGTTCAGGCACTTACTCAGGGGCTCAACCCCCAAAGTTCGGTTGCGTCTCAATAACTGAAGAAATATTTGGTAGAGTACCCATCGGTTACATGGGTCGATGTCCACAACAGGTACCAGTCAAAGATCAGAGTTGAGGACGACTAACTAGGAGCTCTCTCGGGGTCGCTTTATCCTAATAGAGCAAACGACAAGTCTAAATTTAGTAGACGAAAGGCGAGAAACTATTCTGGTCCGGTTAGCAGCTCAAAAGCAGCGATGGGAAGATACTACAACCAAAGGGAAAACCTTTGACACTTCCAAGTCGGGGACTTGGTATTGAGTAAAGTCACACTACATACCAAGAACCCGAATGATGGGAAACTAGGCCCGAACTAGGAAGGACCATACAGAGTCAGCGGTATAACCGGAAAAGGCTCGTACCAGCTTGAGTTTGAAAATGACATACAACTATAAAACAACTGGAATGTGGCATACTTGAAGTGGTACTACTACTGAGGTATGAATACCTAAAATACTTTAAGGTTTATTATCCTTCGCACTAGCTCGTGCAGGTACTCAATCAAAGTCAAGTCCAAGAATTAGGTCTGAAAGCACGTGTTGCACACTTTTTTTCTTCGACATTTTTTCTTCTGAAGTGGGTTTTATGGCAAAGTTTTTAATGAGGCAACGATAAGCGTGTTATTCTAGATTTGAAGACCGATCCATGACCGGGGACTGGGGAATGCCCATATCAGATCAATAATACTCGATCCCTCAAAATGCGGCCTCAAGTACTAGGGGAGGATCACACCCTTAGTCAAGAACCGAAGATCTTAGTTCAAAACCTTCGTATACAATTTTACTCGACATCAAAAGCTAACACTTGAATAATAGGATTTAATGTAAGCATCAAACGATCAAATGCTCGGATAGTTCATTCTCGCCATGGCGGATAATTTTTATATCAATTGATTCTCTACACTATATTTGAAGTAATAAAGTGAGAAAATTTTCCTTCTATACTTCATCGGTTTATGCTTACATGAGCAATGTCACATTTATGTCACTTAGAATAAATATTGGGTTAAACATCTTTTTAATATTTCGGGCCATCATTAACCGGAGGCACAACACCAAGGGTGGTAATAGTCATCGAGATCGTTCCCTATCATTTAAAGACCCCTAAGCCTATGGGTCACCCTGAACCGGGATAGTAAGATTGGAAAAATCGGGATACTAAACCCGAGGGAATCGATCCGACAAGGCAGGGCCTAAATATGAAAGGCCACGACCAACTTAAGGAACAAATCCATTGGAGCTTCAATCCCAATGCATAAATGACTCGAAGACGTCTGAGTTCCTAAATATAAAACGTAAGGTCCTTACACATTTTAATTCTATAAAGCCTATGTTCAATCTGGTCGGGGTCTCGAATTATGGCTAAAGAAAGGGCCACCTTCGGCAAAGGTTAACTGTGTTCGGATAAATGATTAGAATGTTTTAATTAAGACTTCATTTCATTATTATTAAACTCTCCAAAGTCAATGCAACTCGGAGTTGTCGCTTGACCCGGACTTTGTTCGGGCCTCGGAAGTTGAACGATTTGAGCAACACCAAAATTTATGCTAAGGCATTGATGATGTTTTAAGTCTGAGACACAAGTTATATATCCTAAGTCCTAAACACAAGCAAACTCAGAAAATTAAAGGACACAATATATAGACGAAGGGTAATTTCATATATATATATTCACCAAAAGATATTTACAAAGGCACGAGAAAATGGCCCTAAAGTATAAAACATACAAATACACAAAAAAAAGAGACAATAATATAAGCTAAGACATTTCCTGCCTAGTCTTTACCAGAGCCTAGCTAGCTATCTAAACCCTTGGGCTATTACCTCACCTTGGACTCAGCTTTGAGCCTCTTGGCCTCTTCGATCTTGGCTGCCAAGTCGACCCCCCCTCCCCGGTTCAGATCTCCTTGAGAGCCTCCATCTGATATAGCCACTTCACATACTCAGCATTCGTTATGATCCTGCCTTCAGCTATATCAACATAGGTCTTGTACTGGGCCAACATATCTTGGGATTCTTAGACCTCGTTCGAAGCCACCTCCAATTTAGACTTCAACATTGTGTACTCTTGACCAAGAGCACCATGATCTGCGATAGCCGAGGTGTGCCCCGAGCTCCTCATTCAGCCGAGCCTATTTGTCGGCCTTCTCTTTTGTCACTCGGAGTTGCACCCTGGTCGACGCCAAGTCCTCCTTGGTGGCATCCCGCTCTGATGCTAGGCAGTCTATTTTGCCTCTCAGCTCATCGGCTGAAGCCTTGACCTCAGCCATCTCAGCCCTGAGCTGGTCGATCAAAGATTTTTTCTCATGGAGCTATGAGGTTGCGACGTTAGCATTGACAATTTGCCTCTCATTAACAATCTCGAGCCCTCTTACCTTCTCAACCAGAATAGCATGGTCCTGCTTCACTTTCGAGGCCTCCGTCTGGTCCTTCTACAGCTCTGCCTGATGGGCAGGAAGCTCGGCCATGTCCTTAAGTACTTCATCCTTCTGCTCATAGAGAACTTGATACATCTTCGTTTTCCGAACTTTTTCCTTGAGCTCGAACTCGAGGTGGCTCACCTCCATCCTGGACCGATATAAGCTTTCATTATTAAGCACCGAGGCCTAGGACATAGAGAAAGAAAAGTGTTAGAAACAGTAGATGATGGGAACTCGCTAAAATAAATAAGTAAAAGAATATACCCGATTTAGCGCCTCCTGGGCCTTGTTGAAGAAACTTGTCCCATCTACCTTCTTCATCTTCACTTGATCTTCCTCAGTTACTAAGGAACGGAGATAGCCGTCCACTCCAATTGGCTTGGACAATATGCTGGTATCCGCTGGCACCGTGAACATGACCATTTTCTTTCGCTCAGAGTCCACACTCAGGGTCGGAAACTACTTTTGAGCTTCAAGCTCGAACTCGGCCCACATACCCCAAGTTGTATGAACCTTTTTCGTATCTCCAAGTGGCCAAATCCAGAGTAATCATCTAGCATGCCATGGTCCACACCTTCGAAAAATATGTTGAGGGCACCATCCATAGCTCGGGATGTGTCGCTTGGTTTCAATTCAGCAACCCACGCTTCATTTAAAGTGTCCTCCAGTCGGGGCGGTGATTCTTGAATGTGAATGATAGGATCATATTCAGGAACGACTGTTCTCGGGATTAGAGGGAACTCTTGAGAAGCAGTAGCCATATGTTCTTCCTCGAGCTCCCGAGCTGAGGAGGATTCAGCCTTACGAGCGTCCCCCTTCGGGGCCGCCAACTCTTGGGTGACAAACTCCATATCCTCATCATCCTTGGGGAAGTCCTTGAGCCGATAAAGAGATTCCAAATCCGGGTCCCGGGCACTCGAAGTCTTCTTGGTGCTCTTTCTAACCCCGAGTACAATCCTTTTTCTTTTCTTAGCCTCGGCAGGAGCATCCGAGAAGTCAGGTGATATTTTCTTCTTCTTCTTCTTCTTCTTCTTCTTCTTCTTCTTCTTCTTCTTCTTTGTTCTCCCCTCCTTCTTTGCATCAACTTTAGAAACGGGCTTTAGAGAAGCAGAGGGTTTCGTAGACGGGGTCGAGGTTACGACATCGACATTTTCCCGAAGTTTGGTAGTCTTGGGCAATCCTGTGAAAAATGGACTTAGCCTTGACAATAACATTATAGAAAAGTCAACAAGAAAGAGGCACTCACCGTGAGAACGAGCCTCCCACTTGTCCTTGGAGAGCTTACGCCACCCACGCTCGAAGTAAGTGAGTTGCTTGCATATACGCTCGACCCACTCCCTAAAATGCGGGACCGCATTAGGGACTCGGGCGATAGCTGCATGACAAATGGAACAAGTAATGAGAATGAAGAATAGATACAAAAAAGTACTTTGACGACTTAAGAAGAAGCAAACTTAAGTTTTGGGTTCCACTTCTCAGGGAACAGCATGAACTCAGAAGGAATGAGGTCCTCGATCTTTACCTGAAAAAACCTACCCTGCCAACCCCAGTCCCTATCCTCGTCTATGCAGGAGAAGTGAGCTTTCTTTGTCTGACGGGAAAGTTTGATTAACCCCCATCAGAAGATTCGGGGACTGTAAACTCGGAGCAGGTGGTTGACCGTGAACTGAGGCTCCTTGTAACGACCCGGCTGGTTGTTTTGAGTAATTGCATCCGGTTTGACCGCTTGAGATCATGATTAGCTTCACCTAGTGTATTATGACATACGTGCATCATCGTATTGGTTTTTTGATTGGTTCGGAAATGATTTTAAATGGTGACTCTCATTTGAGAAACTCCAAGTTGAAGGAATTAACTAAATTTGACTTTTTGGATATTTGACCTCGGATCAGAGATCTGATGGTTCCAGTAGGTCTGGATGGTGATTTTGGATTTAGGCGTATGTCCGAATTTGCATTTGGATATTTTTAGAGGGTTTCAACGTCATTTGGCGAAATTTGGCAATTTAAAGGTTTAGAATTTTTTTAAGTTTGACCATAGTTTGACTTTAAGGCTATCGGGTTCGGATTTTAGTTTCTGGACATGGAATAGGCCTGTTTCATTATATAAAACTTGCCTGCAAAATTCGGTGTCATTTGGAGTTGATTTGATATGGTTCGGATGATTCGCGATTCTAGAAGTTCGTGAAGTTCATTGTGATTCTCATGCGTTTTGGCGTCCGATTTGTGCTTCTAGAGGTTATTTTGGTGTTCCGATCATGAGAGTGAGTTCATGTTATGTTTTTGGATTGGTGTGGGTGTTTGGTTTGGAGCCTCGGGGGATCGGGTGAGTTTCAGATTGGTTGCGGATTGATTTTGTTAAATTGTTGAGTGCTGGTACGGGTTCCATCGCATTTGCGATGTTTTTGTCACAAATGCGACTACCGCATTTGCGAGGTGGTCCTCCTATTTGCAAACCTAGGCTGCTGAGGAAAGGATCGCACTTGTGAAGAAATAAGCTCTTTTGCGAAGGTTGTAGAGTTCACAGTATCGCATTTGCAAACTCTGTATCGCATTTACGAACTCTATATCGCATTTGCGATGAAGGCCTGGGCTGGGTAGGGTCGCGTTTGTGAAAAACTAGTCGCTTTTTCGAAGACCAGTGTCCGCATTCGCGACAATTTCTGCCACATTTGCTAAGGCGTCAGAATTACTCAAGCTTCGCTTTTGCAAGTTTGCATTTGCAAACCTAGTGTTGCAAATGCGACATATACAGCTTGCTTATAGCTGAGTATTCTGAAACTTAGCTTCATTTTATCATGTTTTGAACCCTAAACTCGATGGGAGGCGATTTTGTGGAAGGATTTTCATATCAAATAATTGGGTAAGTTCCTCTAATCAATTTTCAATTATATTTTATGATTATACATTAGATTTAATATCAAATTCATGAGAATATAAGGGAAAAATTTGGGGATTTTGTCAAAGTTTTGAAAAATAAACATTTGGGATTTGAGAGTCGAATTGGACTCGGATTTGGAAACAAAACACGTATATGGACTCGGAAAGGTATGGGTAGTCAAGACCTACCTGTGGACCCAGGTTTTGATCGGGTGGGTCTTAGGCTGACTTTTTAGAAATTCTATAAAGATCATAGCTTTGTTAATTGAAATTGTTTTTGTTTGCATTGTTTGATGTATTTAAGTCATCTTTTGCTAGATTGAGCCGAACAAAGGTTAATTTGTACAGGGAAAAGCTAATTTGAGTATTGATTTGGCCTAATTAAGGTAAGTGTCTTGCCTAACATTGTTGGAGGAATATTTCCTATTAATTTCCATTGTTTGCTACATGTGGGGGTGATGGATATATGAGGCGACGAGTGTATATGCATGTGCCAGGTTAAGTCATGCTCGGGGGAGGGGGGAGGGTAAATTACATGATTAATTGTGCCTTGTAGAACTGCTTGACTTCCTTGTTTCATGTCTTACTTGACTTGTAGATTACTAAGAATATGAAATTAAATGTTAGAAACCGAGATTTAGCTTATTATAACTTAATAAGAATTTGACGGATTTTTGTGAAACCATTGATGTGTTAAATTCGGTCATCAGTTTGTTTAATCATTAATACATTGCTACGACCATTATTCTTGAGATATTGAATTCTATACTTGAGTTAAAGATCATTTTAGAGACTTGTCGAAATACTTGGACAATAAAGTACTTGAGGTTTATTGAATTGTTATTGGCTTCAAAATTGTGATTGATGTTCCTTTGGAATATTCGCTTAAACACTCTCATTGATGTTATTCATGCTTCCTACCTTGCTTGTCATTGATATACATATGCTTGCCCTCTGGCTAACTGTAATGTTTCTAATTGCAAGCATTTTTATATCATTAGCAAACATAAGTCATGGCTTGAACTCTTATGATTCAGCTTTATAGCAGGATTTGGATTTGAAAGAAGTGTAACAGACTCCTAAATGCCTTGTAGCTTCATATTTATATAATGTGGTGCACAACACATCTATAAGTAGGTCTCTACTAGATACGACTTGTAGACACCCTAGGATAGAGCTGCTCTGATATCCAGTTTGTCACACCCCAATCCTGAAGAGGCATGGCCAACACCCAGTGCCATACTCGGCCCGAGCGTACCACTCTGTAACTGTGAACTCTGAAGGGGTAACCTTCAACTTAGGCCGATGAGGTCATATTCGGAATCATCTGAAAATAACTTCTACAACCAGCAATACCAAACTAAACATCTACATAGGGCTGGTAAAGCCACAATACTGAGATAAATAATGTACATGACTCATCTACATGCCTCTAGAGATAATTGAACTGTATCATGGTCGGCACAGAGCCTCGACCTACCCATCAAACCCGTATATATGAAATGGACACCAAGGTCTAGACTTGGTAACTCCGAGGAAGTGGAGCTTACCAATCATGCTGATGTTTGACTCTGTGTGTTGGGAGGGTCTGTCTAACTGTTTATTAGGATCTGCAGGCATGAAATGCAGTGTCCCCGGCAAAAGGGACGTCAGTACGAAATAATCTACCGAGTATGTAAGATAATAGAATAACTGAAAGTTGTAACTGAAATGATAATATAATAACTGAAAGTAACTCGGAGTCAATGATAATCTAAAGATATGCTTACCTGCTGTAACGACCCAACTTGTCATTTTGAGAATTATCATCCCGTTCAGCGGCTTAAGATCTCGAGCAACCTCGTAATATATATTATGACTTGCGTGTGTGGTTGAAAATGGTTTTCGGACGATTCAGGATCAAATTGGGAGAATAATTCTTATTTAAGAAGCTTAAAAGAAAAGAGTTGACTAGAGAGACGACTTTTAAGAAAATAACTCCGGAATAGAATTTCTATGATTCCAATAGCTCCGTATGGTGATTTTGGACTTAGGGGTGTGTCCGGATATTTATTTGGAAGTCTGTAGTTGATTTTGGCTTGAAATGGCGAAAGTTGGAAATAGAAGGTTTGGAAGTTTGACCTATAGTCGAATTTATTGATAGCAGGGTCGGAATCTAGTTATGGAAATTTTGATAGGTCTGTTATATCATTTATGACTTGTGTGCAAAATTCAAGGTCAATCGGACTTGATTTGATAGGTCTCGGCACCGAATGTAGAATTTGGATAATTCTAGAATGTGTCGACAACGTTTCTTCAAGAATAAGTGGTATCACATTAAGCAAATGAGCTCCAAATTTAGTTTTTATGGAAGAATTAGATCCGTATAGAAATTTCCTAGCCATAGAAAAAAGAATCGTCGAATTCGGACATCGTATGAGAGAGTTATCCCCATTTGCGTGTCGGGAAATATTTTCCATAGTCGTCAGCGTCTAGGGTAGCGTGGGGCGCTATCCATGGCGATGGAACTTCTGAAGTTCTGGAATTAAAAACCCCATAAAACAGGGAGTTTTTCCATTTTAAACAAAATATAGTGTTGGGGAGCTCGGTTTGAGTGATATTCAGAGGTAAGTTTCACCGCACAACCTGGGGTAAGTATACTTGACTCCCTTGTGATTATATTTCATGAATCTATGGTTATATTCATCGTTTAATTCGAGTTTTGATGGAAGAAATTGAGATTTTTGCAAAATCTTTCAAAGACGAAAATTTTAGATTTGGAGGTCGATTCGTTATCGGAATTTGATAAAATTGGTATGGTTGAACTCGTATCAGAATGGGTGTTCGGATTTCATGAAAATTCTTTTGGGTTCAGAGAGGCGAGCCCCGCGTTGAATTTTTAATGTCAAATTTTAAGTCAACGTTTTATTATCCGGAATTATTTTCAATGAATTTTAATAAAGTTATACAATTAATTTAGATAGATTTGAGTTGTCCGAAGATCAATTCAAGATAGAAGGCTATTTTGGAATATCGGCCTAACTTCGTTAAGGTAAGTGTCTTGTCTAACTTCGTGTGGGGAAAATCACCCCTTAGGATTTGAGATGATTGTGTCATTCGTGTTATGTGAAGGTCGTGTACGCGAGGTGACGAGTGAGTACACGACCTATATTTGGTATTTGACTGGTTTGGACTTTAGGCTCCCTTCATGTAACTAATTGTAACTATTGTTTCATGACTACATCTTTTGTGTTATAGTTGTTTGTACGTGCTTTACTTGAAATTGTTAGCACATGTTCAATCTTTGTTGTCGATATCACCTTATATGCCAATTGTTGATTGTAACCACTCGTTGAATTCATGTTTTACCTGCTACATGCCTTAATTGCCAGTTGATGCTCATAAATTGTGCCTTGGCTTGTGGATTGTAACTTCCTTGCTATTTGATTTCGTGAACTATCATGTAGCCTTTTTCATTAGTTGTGACTTGTTTGTATAGCCTCGTTATTCCTTTTTAGTTTGTGGTATACCGTAGTTGGTTGTAATTTGGTTGCTTAATTTGTGTTGTTATTGGAGCGGATTGCACACCGCAACGGAATTTATTTGAAACATTATATTGTTGGAGCGGGTTCCACACCGCAACGGAATTTATTTGAAAGATTATATTGTTGGAGCGGGTTGCACGCTGCAACGGAATTTATATGAAAGATTATATTGTTGGATCGGGTTGCACACTGCAACGGAATTTATTTGCAAGATTAAATTGTTGGGTCGGGTTGCACGCCGCAACGAATGAACAAATATGACATTGTCGTGGTATTAAGGTTAATTCTGATTATGATTCTCATGATGTATTTCATGTTAGGACGGTTATTGTAGTTTTTTAAATCACCTGATTGTATTTGATTATAATTAATTAACCGTTAATATATTAAAAATTGAATAATATGGACTTCCTGTGTGAGTCATGCATTTTATGTGATATGTTATGTTGCTGAAACATTTAGCAGATATAAATGAAAGAATTTTCAAGTTTCTCCACTTGTGTGTCATTCAAAAATAAAACTCATACCTCATTCAAAGGTCTACTTATTTAAATGGTGATTATATATTTACTCTAATTGATGTCTCAATCCTCTCATTATCTTATTGTCGTGTAAATTGCGTGAAAAAATGTTATTTCGTTTTACTTTAATAAATCCCATATTTATTTCATTAAAACTTGATTGAATATCTTATTTTGTATAAATACAACATTTTATCGGATTTCATATACTTCTAAACAAAACTCAATTGATATTCTTTTTGTACAACCTCTCCACTATTTTACCTTATTTAAATCCTAAATTGGTTTAATGACTCATTGGATGTTTCAATGCATTTAATTGTATTTAAATTATTCATTGGTCATCTTTGTTGATATTGATATAAAAATTATACAAATGGCAGCACGAGGATTTCACCGCGGAAAAAGTGATTTGGAAGATGTAGGCACAAGATGCCACATGTGTAAGAATTTGAAAGTTGTGAATCATCAATTGAGATTTCGAGGAGTGATACCTCAGGTAATTTATATTGAATTACGTGCATTATAAATTATTTAATTGATTGATTTTTCATATGATTCCTTACTTGAACCTACTCATATGTCATTTGTACTCTAACTATGTTGTTGTGTAATTACTTGATTGTTTTCTCATTGTTATTCCTTGTTCTCATTATTGATTTGAATTGGAAATTCTTCGGTTAATGGCCTTACATTGATATTCCTTCCTTGTTGGCTTTATGTAGCATTTTGTACAGGTTTATAAGTCTGGTAGGTGTCTTGACCTGGCCTCGTCACTACTCTACCGAGGTTAGGCTTGATACTTACTGGGTACCGCTGTGGTGTACTCATACTAGTCTTCTGTACATTTTTGTGCAGATCCAAGTACCTTAGTCTTGTTCATAATCTTGCTAATTTATTGGACATTGCTGTGGAGACTTAAGGTATACCTGCTGTCGCGTTTGCAGGCCCAAAGACACCTTCTGATATTTTTCCTGCACTATTGATTCTATTCTGGAATAGTTGTATTTAGAGATTTTTCTAGTAAACTCTATAGAGCTTGTGAATTGTACTACCGGTTTTGGGATTATAGGAAATTTCTATTTCATATTTAATAATTGTTGGTTGAGTTACCAGTATTTGTTAGGCTTACCTAGTCCTTAAGACTAGGTGCCATCACGACATCATACGGAGGAAACATTTGGGTCGTGACAAGTTGGTATCAGAGCTCTAGGTTCATGGCTGCTACAAGTCATAAGCAGATTTAGTAGAGTCTTGCGGATCGGTACGTAGACGTATGTACTTAACTTCGAGAGGCTACGGAAACTATTAGGAAATTCCACTTCTTTTATTCCCTATCGTGCGATATTGATTCAGCTTGAAGCATATATCTTATATTAATTCACATCCTCTTGTGTATGATATTGCGTACTCGGTATCAATTGTGCACCGGCGGTTCATGATGTCACGTATAGACTATGAGGAAGCCATGGATGCTCAAACAGCGTCTCAACGTGTGGTCCCTACTAAAGATGTAGATGTATTGAAGGATCACTTAGTGATTTATGTGGGGTGCAGTGGATTCTGGTATCTGGTTGATGAGTACGAGCTGTTAAGGTTAGTATTGTGGATCATCAGACGTAGTTTCCTATGACTTCATGCTAAGTGGGGGAGTCTGCTATAGACGAACATATTACGGGGTCATGTGTTATATCAGTTCTGACATGAGACGTACATATGTGGTACTGAAAGGTTCCCCAAACTTTGCACATATTTAAGGCTTGAGATTTTGCAAGTGATAATGTTAGGACTTGCAGTATGATTGTATCCTTAATAATCCTATATTTTAGTATCAAAGGAGTTATAGAAACAACTTCAAATTTACAGAAGGTCTATTCAACATGGATGTCTCGGTTGTGATATTATAGGGTGCTTCAGAGGAAGTACGGTGGTTGAAGAGTTTATGGGCTACGTGGTTCGTTCCAAGATTTGTCTGTATGGAGCTTTATTTTTTGGATCATCGTGTACAAATAGGGGGGAGTATTACCCCAAGGAAGAATCGAGGAATATGTGAAGAAATGGCCAGCTCGGCAGTGCCGGGTCAGCATAGCAAAGGAAGAAATTGGCCTTTGGAGAGATAACTCTCCACTAGTGATTGTGGAAACTCTATAAAGAGGGCAGACCAGCCAATGCAACACCACCTACTTGGGCTAAGTTTTCATAGATATTTTTGAGGGAGTTTGTTCCCCAGACTCTACGGAATGTGTGGCACACTGAGTTTGAACAGTTGCGTTAGGACTCAATGACGGTGTCAGAATATGCCATCAGGTTCAAAAAGTTATCCCGTCATACTCTTACTTTGGTTCCTACATTCCAGAGAGCGAGTCCATAGATTCATTAAAGGACTCAGTTATGATCTTAGATTTTGTATGACTTAGGGTCTACAAGCTGATACTTCATTTCAGCAGTGATGGAAATTTCCAAGATGTTAGAACTTGTTTGAGGTGAGGAAAAGGAAACTAGGGAGACCAAGAGGTCTCGAGGTTCTGGAGAATTTAGTGGATACTACTCTGCAGCTATAACTCATTATGGTGGAGACTCGAGCAGTCGTTCAGCTCAGTCCGTACATCATATTACTCGGGGTGCACCAGTAAGTTCTTTTAGAGCACCTTCGACACGAGATTTGTATAATGGTTATTCTAGTTATCCGGTACAGACTAAGTATGAGCAGCCGAAACCACAAATAGGTTGTTATGAGTGTGATGATACTAAGCATATCATGAGAGATTGTCCCAGACTTGGGAGAGACATATTACATCAGAGAACTCAAGCAATGGGCTCTATTTTAGTTGGTACTCTACCTACATATTCAGTTAGGGGTGGAGGACAGGCGGATAGAGGGCATCTTAGAGGTGCAGGCCCAACTGTTGATATAATTGCTATGAATTGGATGAGGCCGTTACACCAGATGGTGTCGTTACAGGTATGATTTAATTCATAATACATGAGCACTATTCTTATTTTGATTTGATTTCGGTTATCGAGGTGAGATCTCCTTTCGTGTTCCTTATATGGTGAGTTTGTGAATTTGAACACTCCCGTGTTTATCCCTGTTGGGAGATTTGATGGTGTTATCTCGTGTCTATCATTTTTTGTTTTGTACACTATTGAGGGCTATGAGTCTAAAAGTGACTTTTTATTACTCACTACAGTGGGTTTTGATGTAATTTTAGGATAATTGATTACAATTTTATGAATTATATGCCCTACCGGTATGGGGGTTCATTATATGTTGTGATTTTATTTAACGGAAATTATTTTAAGGAAGAAAATAGAAAGATTTTGATCGGCACGATGTGCATATTACTGGTGATCTAGAACTGAGGATGAGATCCTCGCATTTTAATATGATTTGTTATGTAAAATCGGGCTACAAGCCACGGTGGAAGTTATATAAGGACGAGATCCTTGTGATGAAACTTAATGTGTTTAATTTCTCCCTTGAGAAATTAAATTTGTACTATAGTACTAATAGGGAGTCATGCATGTTAGACTTATTTGAAAATTCTTGTATGAATTTATCTGTGCATAATTTGCCATATTCGTGTTGTAATTATTGAGTTTTAGCCTACGAGGTGGGTGCCCAGGTGGCATTAAATGTGACCCATTAATTGAGGTAAATAATTATTAGGCCTTCATGCCTCGTGTCTCGTTGTCAGTATTGTGAAGGTTGGAAACGAGATTTTAGTTAACATGAAGTTAAACGACGATGATGTAATTGGTTATGATCAACTATTATGATCAGAGATGTGGTTATGGGCGTATGCATGTTGTGATACGTTATGTGGTTGTGCCGTGCGAGCATAGACACGAGTTGTTACAGTCGATTGAGACTAGTACAGTGTGTTAATATGAAAATAGGACCCTTTTGAAAATGATTGGAGTGTAAGAAAATTGGTTTTAAGGTTTATAAATGCCAGTATTAATCACAATTGAGATAGTGTTGTTGAACCTATGTTGGTTACAGTGACGTGGTATCACCCGCGAGTTTATGTGTAAGAGTAAAATCAGCAATTTGATAACCTCAGAATAATTCTTACCAAGTTCGAGAACGAACGTTTGTTTAAGAGGTGGAGGACGTAATGACCCGACATGTCGTTTTGAGAATTAGCGTCCCATTCAACGTCTTAAGATCTCGAGCAACCTCGTAATATGTATTATGACTTGCGTGTGTGGTTGAGTTTGGTTTTCGGACGATTCAGGATCAAATTGGGAGAACAATTCTTATGTAAGAAACTTAAAAGAAAAGAGATGTCTTTTGAGAAAACGACTCCGGAATGAATTTTTTATGATTCCAATAGCTCTGTATGGTGATGTTGTACTTAGGAGCGTGTCCGGATATTTATTTAGAAGTCCATAGTTGATTTTCGCTTGAAATGGCAAAAGTTAAAAATGAAAGGTTTGGAAGTTTGACTAGGAGTCGAACTTATTGATATCGGGGTCGGAATCCACTTATGAAAATTTTGATAGGTCCGTTATGTCATTTATGACTTGTGTACAAAATTCGAGGTCAATCGGACTTGATTTGATAGGTCTCGGCACCGAATGTAGAATTTGGATCATTCTAGAATGTTTTGACGTCGTTCCTTCATGAATAAGTGGTATCATATTAAGGAAATGATATCCAAATTCAGTTTTTATTAAAGCATTAGATCTGTATTGAAATTTCATAGCCATAGCAAAAAGAATTGTCGAATTCGGACATCGTATGAGAGAGTTATGCCCATTTATGTGTCGAAAAATATTTTTCGTCGCCGTCAGCGTCTAGTGTAGCGTGGTGCACTATCCCTAGTGCTGGGACTTCTAAAGTTCTGGAAATGGTGCTACAGGCAGTGCCCCATGCCACATGTGGCACCACGAACATAAAACCCCCATAAAACGGGGAGTTTTACCATTTTTAACAAAAACATAGAGTTGGGGAGCTCGGTTGGAGCGATTTTCATAGACACATTTCAGCACACAACTTGGGATAAGTGTTCTTGACTCCCTTGTAATTATATTTCATGAATCTATGGTTATATTCATCATTTAATTCGAGTTTTGATGGAAGAAATTGAGATTTTTGCAAAATCTTTTAAAAATGAAAATTTTAGATTTGGTGGTCGATTCGGTATCAGAATTTGATAAAATTGATATGTTTGAACTCGTATCGGAATGGATGTTCGGATTTCATGAAAATTCAATCGTTTTTCAAGAGGCGAGCCCCGCATTGACTTTGGTTGACTTTTAATACGAAATTTTAAGTCGGTGTTTTATTATCCAAAATTATTTTCGATGAATTTTAATGAAGTAATTCAATTAATTTGGATAGATTTGAGTTTTCCGGAGATCAATTCAAGCTAGAAGGCTATTTTAGAATATCGGCCTAACTTCGTTAAGGTAAGTATCTTGTCTGACTTCGAGTGGGGGAAACCACCCCTTAGGATTTGAGATGATTGTGTCATTCGTGTTATGTAAAGGTCGTGTACGCGAGGTGGCGAGTGAGTACACGACCTATATTTGGTATTTAACTGGTTAGGACTGTTAGGCTCCCTTCATGTAACTAATTGTAACCTACATCTTTGTGTTATAGTTGTTTGTACGTGCTTTACTTGAAATTGTTAGCTCATGTTCCATCTTTGTTGTCGGTATGACCTTATATGCCAATTGTTGATTGTAACCACTCGTTAAATTCATGTTTTACCTACTACATGCCTTAATTGCTAGTTGATGCTCATAAATTGTGCCTTGGCTTGTGGATTGTCACTTCCTTGCTATTTGATTTCGTGAACTATCGTGTAGCCGTTTTCATTAGTTGTGACTTCTTTGTGTAGCCTAGTTATTTCTTTTTACTTTGTGGGATACCGCAGTTGGTTCTAATTTGGTTGCTTACTTTGTATTGCTGTTAGAGCGGATTGCACGCCGCAACAGAATTTATTTGAAAAATTATATTGTTGGAGCGGGTTGCACGTCGCAACGGAATTTATTTGAAAGATTATATTGTTGGAGCGGGTTGCACGCCGCAACAGAATTATTTTGAAACATTATATTGTTGGAGCAAGTTGCACGCCGCAATAGAATTTATTTGAAAGATTATATTGTTGGAGCGGGTTGCACGCCGCAACGAAAATTTATTTGAAAGATTATATAATTGGAGCGGGTTACACGCCGCAACGGAATTTATTTGCAAGATTAAATTGTTTGATCGGATTGCACACCGCAACGAATGAACAAATATGAAATTATCGTGGTATTAAGGCTAATTCTGATTGTGATTCTCATGATGTATTTCATGGTATGACAGTTATTGTGGTTTCTTAAATCACCTCATTGTATTTGATTATAATTAATTAATCATCAATATATTTAAAATGGAATAATATGGACTTACTGTGTGAGTCATGCATTTTATGTGATATGTTAAGTAGCTGAAACATTTAGCAAATATAAATGAAAGAATTTTCAAGTTGGTCCACTTGTGTGTCTTTCAAAAATAAAACTCATACCTCATTCGAAGGTCTACTAATTTAAATGGTAATTATATGTTTACTCTAATTGATGTCTCAATCCTCTCATTATCTTATGGCCGTGTAAATTGTGTGAAATTATTTTATTTTATTTTACTTTAATAAATCTCATATTTATTTCGTTAAAACTTGATTGAATGTCTTATATTGTATAAATACAACATTTTATTTGATCTCATATACTTCTAAACTAAACACAATTGATATTCTATTTGTACAACCTCTCCACTATTTTACCTTATTTAAATCCTAAATTGGTTTAATGACTCATTTGATATTTCACTACATTTAATTTGGAAATTATATTTAATTATGTTTAAATTATTCATTGGTCATCTTGGTTGATATTGATACGAAAATTATACACATGGTAGCACGGGGATTTTGCCGTGCAAAAAGTGATTTGGACGATGTGGGCACAAGATGTGAAAGTTGTGAATCATGATTGAGATTAGTAGTAGTGATACCTTGGGTAATTCATGTTGAATTGCATACATCATAAATAATTTAATTGATTGATTTGTCATATGATTCCTTACTTGAACCTATTCATATGTCATTTGTGCTCTGAGTATGTTGTTGCGTAATTACTTGATTGTTTTCTCGTTGTTATTCCGTGTTCTCATTGTTGATTTGAATTGGAAATTCTTCGGTTAATGGTCTTACATTGATATTCCTTCCTTGTTGGCTTTATGTAGTATTTTGTATAGGTTTATATGTCCAGTAGGTGTCTTGACCTAGCCTCGTCACTACTCTACTGAGGTTAGGCTTCATACTTACTGGGTACCGTTGTGGTGTACTCATACTACTCTTCTGCACATTTTTGTACAGATCCAGGTACCTTAGTGTTGTTGATAATCTTGCTAATTGATTGGACATTGCTATGGAGACTTAAGGTATACCTGTTGTCGCGTTCGCAGGTTCAGAGTCACTTTCTGATATTTTTCCTGCACTGTTGATTTTATTCTAGAACAGTTGTATTTAGATATTTTTTGAGTAAACTCTGTAGATCTTGTGGCTTGTACTACCAGTTTTGGGATTGTAGGAAATTTCTATTTCATATTTAATAATCGTTGGTTGAGTTACCAGTAACTGTTAGGCTTACCTAGTCCTTAAGACTAGGTGCCATCACGACATCATACAGAGGGAAATTTTGGTCGTGACAAGTTGATGCTGACTCAACTCTCTCAATATAGTAAGTAAAATAGATGTCCGGCCATATATGGCTCGGTATGTGTAACTACTTTACTGTAGTACGCTCGCTCGTAGGCGCTCGGCCATACTAGGCTATATATCTCGGCCATTCTAGGCTAACTCTTAGGCGCTCGGCCACAATAGGCTCGGTATATAACTTACCATCTGATCAAAGGTTGCCCAATAGGGGCCTGCCCATCGATTATAGCTCGATGGTAGTGAAAATACTATAATACTGTATATATATAGACTCTCTGCTCTCTTGGCTGAAAGAAGACAAAACTAAACTGAATCTGAATTCCCGATAAGGGAGAATGCTGTAACTTATGAGACTAGGTCAATGTACATAAATTCAAGAATATAAACTTCTCTTTATGTCTCGCTATCAAATACATGTAGTTACTGGAACATGCTAAAATAAAGGAAAGGTTTAGCCTTAACATACCTTAACTTCGTTGAGTCCTTAATAACTTCCAAGCAATTTTTCAAACAACTCAACTCAGTCTACCATAGCATAAGGAGATTCAAAATCGATGTTGAGTAAAGGCTAAGTCCGTAACTTAAGCTAGTAGCTCGTTTATATAAATTTGGGCAGCATCTCACCTTTACCAAGGTCCTTTTCCAATACCATATACCAACAACCCAACAACACCAATCAATCTACATAACAACAAGTGCACAAACGTCACACACAAAACTACTATTTAACACGACGAACGACAAGCTTGGATTGGAACCTAACCCCAACTCTTTTTTCACATCTCCCCTGTACTTACAACACCAGAAATAGGTCCAGCATATAAACATATATATTGACATGATATTCCAACCTTATATCCATCATAAAAGTAACATCAAACAACCCCACAAGATAAGACAACAACATGAACAACTTCTAGGTATTGTGTGGTTGCTTCTTCTCCTATTTACAACATTATCAACATACTCAACATATTGAAAAGCATAACAACAATAAGAACATTATAACCAAGCTATTCCCCACGATTTCCAGCCATATGAAGTCATATACACAACTCCAAAATAGTCCAATAAGAGACAACAATTTCTTATACAACTTCAATTTCTATCTTGTAATTCTTCATCCAAATAACTTAACCAACACATACATAAGATTAATCCCAAGAAATAGGGTGTTATACATACCTTAAAAAAATCTTAAAACACTCGAACCAAAGCTTCCCTTAGCTTACAATCACCCTTAATCACCTCACAACACCATAGAGACTCTCTTCTTCACTTAGGCTAACGTTTGAGGTTAGGTTTAGGTAAAACACCCTTGGATTCGACTTGTAACCCTTGATAACTGTTAGGGAGGTTTTGAGAGAGTTTGGGAACTGTCCTTGGTTGAAAATGACCAAAACTAAGCCGTCCAAGCCCTATAAAATGTTCAAGGGCCGTCCACCGCCTATGTGGGTCCCATTGGGAGCTGCTTGTATAGTCTCGCAAAACACAAATATCTCTATCATCTGATGTCATATCGACAAACGGTGTAATGCGTTAGAAACTAGACTTCTTCGATCTTCAATTTGGTAGGTGGATCATCCGGTAATTCTAAGTTTATTGGGATAAAAGCTCAGCTACATTTGACCTAAGTTTCAGCATATTTATGAATGTAACTTGTGATGACCTTTGCAAACTTTTGTTCCACAACTCGCTTGATTTCAAAACATAACACATGACTATCATACGACTAACATCACTTATAACATAACCTCATTATCATATTAAGCAACCTAGTCTCACCCAAAAGGTACATATTATAACATTCCCAACTTGTCGACTTTTGACGAAACTTATTTTCTTCAATTCGTTTAGCTTCTAAGCCTTTAAACCCTCTTGGTACTTGGTATTCATGATCTTAAGTATTTGGAACATCCAACATAATACAATTAACTTACTTTATTTACTTTCAAAGATAATCTCATTTCTGAGCTTACGTCACTAGACTTACGACATACTCTCGCGTACGAAAGTATGGGGTGTAACATTTCTATACCTTCTACCTAGTCTGTTACCGTGGTCTATATTTACTGCCTTGTTCATTATTTCTACCTGTGTATTTTCCACTTTGTCATTACTGTTATTGGCATTTCTTTCACCCGGTTGGTACTGTTATACATATATTTGGTGAGGAAGCGATAAATGCACGAAGGGTGTTTCCGTGTCAGTTACTTGAAATGTTGAGTACATTCCTCACACTATAAAAGTTATGGATTTATTATCATGGTTTATTGGTTATCATTCTAAGGAAATGATTGGTTGAGATATTAGGACATGTTAAATTGTTATCTCTTATAGTACTCATTTACTGCTTCACATATTTGTTTTGTGTACTCTTTTCTGTTATATTATAGTATTGTTCTATTGCTAGCTTACTACAAAGGTTATATCAGTGTTTTTTAACTAAAAATCCTCATCACTACTTCACCGAGGTTAGTCAAGATATTTACTAAGTACATAGGGTCGGTTTTACTCATACTACACTTCTACACCTTGCGTGCAGATCTTGGAGTGGAGCTGCGGTGCATGACGGGAGATAACTCTAAAAATGTCTGTGCCTTTCGGGTGTGGCTACCACTTGTCCCTAGGTAGTTTTAGAGTTGAATTCTGTTTATGTACATTTGAAATAGAAGTTATATTCATTTCATATTAATTTTTGCAATAATCTAGTATTAGTAACTCATGACTTGTACTACCAGTCCTTGGGATATTGTATAGAATCCAGATATATCATTTGTTGGTCACCTTTATTTTATTAAAATTGTGTTAACTGTTAATTGGATAACCTAATAGGTTGGGTCAGGTGTCATCATGACTAGTGGATTTTGGGTCGTGACAAAGTAGTATCAGAGCCCTAGGTTCATAGGTTCTACGAGTCATGAGCAAGAGTCTAGTAGAGTCTTGCGGATCGGTATGATGACATTCATACCTATCTTCGAGAGGATACAGGGAATTTAGGAAAATTTCCCTTCTTTTTTTCCTAATCGTGCGGCCTTGTTTCAGCTTGAAACCTACAATTTTGATTCTTCTTATTTGTTCATATGTGATGTTGTGCAGTCGGTATTCACTATGTGCTGATGGTTTGTGATGTTCCGGATGGATTGTGAAGGACTATGGATGCTTGATTATCATAGTGATGTGCTGCCTGGTCTTGGAAGCAGATGGAGTGATAGATCTTTCAGTCGTTCATCTGTGGTACGAGGCAGGTTCTTATATCTGGTTGGTAAGCACGGACTTGGGAAGACTGGCTGGTGGCCTAGTTATTGTGATTAAGATGGGTTCATGGTAATGTATCGATTTGAGTACAGCCGCTGGGCTATCTCCTGCGTGATGAGTTTGCATCGTGTGTTTCGTATGAGGCTTCCATTCGATGGAATGCATATATTATCATTTCAGATCATTTGGAGAAGTTTGCTTGACTTATTCAAGGATGGGTAAGCGCTTAACAGAGTCTTCACAGTGCTCTATAACAAGTAGTGCATGAGTTTTGAAGTATTTAGCTAAATAGCCGTGCGAGATCGGGGTAGCTATAGATACATGGTACTTTGGATTACCGATGATGTGTTCTATGGCATCGGGCTAAGTGGGGGAGTCTGCTAATGACGATCGGATTGTAGGATCATGTGTTGTATCAGTTTTCGGGATGAGGGATTGCTTGGTTGTTTCTTTTAATAGTCATGTGCTGGTGAAGCACGGTTTGCTCCGTGCGTAATATTTGTGTATTGAAGATCTGAGTAAGGTGAGCGATAATCGAGAAGGCTCTGACGAGTTCCAGATCACATATAACATATAAGGACTTCTGAATTTATGTATAGGTAGGGCTTGATATTGATAGCGAGTGGTAATCGAATCTGCAATATTTCTATGTCAAGAATGATTCTACATGGAAATATTGGAGAGATACAAGGAACGATTTCGGATTGCCAGAAGGTTCCTTCAAAGCGAGCATATAGGATTTAGTTACTTTCGGGTTGGCAGTCTGGGTGACTCGGTTGAGTTAGAGACTATTAGTTCTGATGACTTGATTATATGTTAATGAGTTCCAAGAATTCACCATGGTTATTTCCACAGGCGGAGTTGATGTTTTCTACAGGTATAGAAGCTATATTGTGTATGGTGATGTTCTCCTGGATTGAGTTAAATGAAAGGTTCTCGGTTGATGAGGTGTTTAATTTTCTTACGGTTCAGAGTTGACTATGAGATTTTCGTAGTATCACGAGTTAGCATGTTAGAGGCAGTGCATCGTGTGGGGTTAAAAGTTGCAAGTACAAGGATGCAGTTTAGTTTGGAAGGGAAGAATATGAGTTCTTGGTGACACGGACAATTTCAGATGCTTAAGAGGATGTGGGTACTATTTGATATCACCGGAGGAGAGTGCGCATGTTGGCAGATGCATTGTGTTTTGACTTGTAGGTATTTTCTGTAAGATGATGGAGTATGAGTTACATATCAGCCATTTGAGTAGCGGTGTTAAGATTGGATATGAAGATTCTGGTATTCGTGAGGTTCAGAGACAAAATGTTCTCGTTGCTAGACTATTCCTTGATTGTGAGTTGTGAAAAAATGTTGAGGATTGGATGATTGATGGCAGGTGTTATGGAAAGGTTGCTATGGACTTTTGGAAGGTTAGTTACCTATTTATGGATGATCAGAATTTGGGTTGGGGATTATTTTTTAGCCTAATGAGAATGTGTATTCTGTATCAGATCAGATTTGCTTGCTCTTGCGCAGTTGTTACCACATGTATATCATCGGGCGGAATGGATGTTATTCATGCCTTGGTCTATGTTATATGTTTCTCTCTTATGATATGACGGGTGGTAAAGGTTACCTGATTTTTCGAACGCATATTGTAATTCCATTGTGGACTTATGGCGTTATGGGCGAGATGGCCCTCGTGATGTTGATTTGCTCATGGCACCATAATTGTTCTTGTCTTTCTCAGTATTGTTATGCCTAATTATCTTCCCACAGTTATATTTTGTGCACTCTATCATGCTTGATGTTCACGCACATGTGATCAGTGAGCCCGAGCATTATGGCTCGATGGGTACCCCTATGTGGAATGATATGATTGGATCGGGTTTCGCGCCGCAACGATGATGTGAAGAGATGTAACTCCTTATGCTTATTTCTGGTATTTTGCTTTCACTTTGTTGAAAATTGTTCATAGGAAAATGTTAAAATTACCCTGCCTGCCTAACTTGCTTAGTAGCCTTCTTATTTAACTTTCTTACTATTATCTGTCATGTCTAAATTATTACTTGTTGGTGTACTGGGCCACGTTGTGTGGGGCTCTATATGGTTTTTAGCAAGACTTGTTGGTTGGGATGCTTGTATTGGCTAAGATGAGGTTTCTAGACCTAAGATTTGTACTATTGTGTTGGGATAAGGAATGTTTGGAAGAATGATAACATATTTCTGCTAAGGATTTGGGCAATGGCCATGGTCGGATGAGTGCGCTTCTTGGCATGTTGACTTCATGGGTGGTTATGAGTTTCTGCATGTTCCTTTATCATGGGTAGCATTGTTGAGGTCCGAAATAAAGTTTTATTCGATATAAAGTGTATTGTCGGTGCCAAGATTGTTATTGGACAACTATGGTGGTCGGAAGTTACTGTTGCGGGCATTTGAGTTTGTGGAACATCATGTGATTGTACCCTGGGTTGGGATTATGGCTCGATTCAGCTTGTTTAGGTTTATACAATGTATTGACATGAGATCTGGGTTATATAATGAGTTTCAAATGTTGAAGATCGGGTTTTGTCCTAAGGTTATGGAATAAGGGTGAAGTGAGACCTTCAGTTGTAAGGCCTACATGGATTGAGGCGATGGGGAATCATCCTCAGGTGTATATATGGAAAGCTCATGCAGTGATTTGATAGCTTTGAAACGACTTCTGGCACGTTCGAGGATAAACATATGTTTAAGTGGGGGAGGATGTAACGACATGGCTAGTCATTTTGAGCAACTGTATCTGGTTCAGCCATTTGAGTCATGAGTAGCTTCACCTAGTGTATTATGACTTGTGTGCATCATCGGCTCGGGTTTTGAGGGATTCAGAAATGATTTTAAGTGGTGACTCTCATTTGAGAAGGTCGAAGTTGAAGTAATTGACCAAGTTTGACCTTTTGGGTATTTGACCTCGGATCAGAGATATGATGGTTCCGATAGGTCTTGATGGTGATTTTGGACTTGGGCGTATGCCCAGATTTGCATTTGGAAGTTTTAGAGGGTTTAAGCGTCATTTGGCGAAAGTTGGCAATCTAAAGGTTTAGAATTTTCCTAAGTTTGACCATAGTTTGACTTTAAGGCTATCGAGTTTGGATTTTGGTTTCGGGACTAGGAATAGGTCTGTTTCGTCCTATGGAACTTGCTTGCACAATTCAGTGTCATATGGAGTTGATTTAATGTGGTTCGGACGCTTGGTTGTGATTCGAGATGTTCTTGAAGTTCATTATGATTCTCATGTGTTTTGGCGTCCGATTCGTGCTTCTAGAGGTTATTTTGGTGTTCCAATCGCGCGAGGGAGTTCCTGTTATGTTTTTTGACTGGTTTGGGTGTTTAGTTTGGAGCCTCGGGAGCTCGGGTGAGTTTCAGATTGGTTTCAAATTGATTTTGTTAAATTGTTAAGTGTTGGTACTAGTTCCATCGCATTTGCGATGTTTTTGTCACAAATGCGACTACCGCATTTGTGAGGTAGTCCTTTTATTTGCGAACCTGGGCAGCTGGGAAGGGATCGCATTTGCGGAGAAATGATCGCTTTTGCGAAGCCTGTAGAGTTCGCATTTGCGATGAAGGCCTGTCCTGGGTAGGGTCGCTTTTGCGACAAACTGGTCGCTTTTGCGAAGAACAATGTCCGCATTTGCGACATTAGGCGTCAGAATTGCTCAAGCTTCACTTTTGCAAGTTCGCATTTGCGAACCCAGTGTCCCAAATACGACATCTGCAACTTCCTTATAGCTCAGTATTCCGAAACTTAGCTTCATTTTATCATGTTTTGAACCCTAACCTCTATGGGAGGCAATTTTATGGAAGGAGTTTCATGCCAAACCATTGGGTAAGTACCTCTAATCAATTTTCAACTATAATTTATGATTGTACATTAGATTTAACATCAAATTTAAGAGAATCTAAGGGAAAAATTTGGGGATTTTGTCAAAGTTTTGAAAAATAAAAATTTGGGATTTGAGAGTCGAATTGGATTCGGATTTGGAAACAAAATACGTATATGGACTCTTGGGGCTATGGATAGTCAAGACCTACCCTTGGATCCGAGTTTTGATCGGACGGGTCCGAGGTTGAATTTTTGTTGAATTTTTAGAAATTGTATAAAAATCATAGCTTTGTAATTGAAATTATTTTCTCTTGCATTGTTTGATGTATTTAAGTCGTCTTTGTCTTGATTGAGCCGAGCAGAGGTGAATTTGTAAAGGGAAAATCTAATTTAAGTATTGATTTGGCCGAATTGAGGTAAGTGTCTTTTCTAACTTTGTTGGGAAAATTTTTCCTACTAATTTCTATTGTTTGCTACATGCGAGGGTGATGCGTATATGAGGTGACGAGTGTATATGCATGTGCCAGGGTTAAATCACGCTCGGGGAGGGGGGGGGAGTAAATTACATGATTAATTGTGCCTTGTAGAACTACGTGACTTCCTTGTTTCATGTCTTACTTGACTTCTAGATTACTAAGAATATGAAATTAAATGTTAGAATCCGAGATTTAGCTTATTATAACTTGATAACAATTTGACGGATTTTTGTGAAACCATTGATGTTTTAAATTCGGTCATCACTTTGTTTAATCATTAATACATTGCTAAGACCGTTATTCTTGAGATATTGGATTCTATACTTGAGTTAAAGATCATTTTAGAGACTTGTTAAAAATACTTGGACAATAAAGTACTTGAGATTTATTGAATTGTTATTGGCTTGAAAGCTGTGATTGATGTTTCTTTGGAATATTCTCTTAAACACCCTCCTTGATGTTATTCATGCTTCCTACCTTGCTTGTCATTGATATACATATGATTGGTGAGGAAGAGTATAAAGCACGTAGGGTGATATCATGCCATTGCATATACATTGTCATGTGAGGAAGAGTGTAAAGCACGAAAACTGATGTCGTGCCATTTTATTTTCATTATTATGTGAGGATGAAAGTAAAAGCACAAAGGGTGATGTCGTGCCATTTAACTTACATTATCATGACCGCATTTACATTATCATGTGAGGATCAGAGTAAAAGCATGAAGAGTGATGCCGTGCCGTTTTATTTATATTATCGTGTTCTCATTTACATTATCATGTGAGGATGAGAGTAAAAGCACGAAGGGTGATATCGTTCCATTTCATTTATATTTTTCATGCTTTTATATTAGCAGGAGTTCATGGCACGAAGGGTGTTTCCGTGCAGGCGAGGGCGAGGGACATGCATTACATTGTGATATCTTTTCCTTGTGTATACGTTCATGCCTTTACCATGAGTTGTTACTGTTGTACCTATGTTTTCTATGTGACTTTTCGGTGTTGTTCCGTCTTTGTCCTTTATATCAATTGTTGTTGTGTTGCCCATGCCTTCTATTTGTTTAACTTGCAAATATCATGTTTTGCTTCTTCTTGTTATATCTACATCCATGTTGTTCCTTATTTTTTGCACTTTCGTATAAGCTTTCTATCATAATAGTTATTCATGCTTTATAGATGTTATCTCATAAAGATCATGTTTTTCCTCTTGTTTGTTATATCTACACCTAGGCCTTCTACTATGCTAGTTAGTAAAATTTATATTCCTCTTTCCTAACTGCTGTCATTATTTCTATACCTTCTACCTAGTCTGTTACCGTGGTCTATATGTACTGCCTTGTTCGTTATTGCTACTAGTTTATTTTCCACTTTATCATTACTGTTATTGGCATTTCGTTCCCCCGGTTGGTACCGTTATATGTATATTTGGTGAGGATGAGATAAATGCTCGAAGGGTGTTGCCATGCCACTTACTTGAAATATTGAGTACATTCCTCACACTATGAAATTATGGATTTACTATCGTGGTTTATTAGTTATCGTTCTAAGGAAAGAATTGGTTGAGATATAGGGAAATATTAAATTGTGATTTCTTCTAGTACTCATTTACTGCTTCACATATTTGTTTTGTGTATTCTTTTATGTTATATTGTAGTATTGTTCTATTGCTAGTTTATTGCACAGGTTATATCGGTGAGTATATTTTAACTAAAAAGCCTCATCACTACTTCACAGATATTAGTCAAGATACTTACTGAGAACATGGGGTCGGTTGTACCCATACTACACTTCTGCACCTTGCGTACAGATCATGGAGCAGAGCTGCGGTGGATGACGGGAGCTGACTCTGAAGATGTTCGTGCCTTCCGGGTTTGGCTACCACTTGTCCCTGGGTAATTTTAGAGTTGTATTCTGTTTATGTACATTTCAAATAGAAGTTGTATTCATTTCATATCAATTTTTGCAATAATACAGTCTTAGTAGCTCATGACTTGTACTACCAATCCTTGGGATATTGTATGGAATCCAGATATATCATTTGTTGGTCATATTTATTTTATTAAAACTATGTTAACTATTAATTGGCTTACCTAACAGGTTGGGTTAGGTGCCATCACGACTAGTGGATTTTGGGTCGTGACACTCCTCCATGTTGTTCGCAAGTGACGGAGAAGGGTCATGACCCTCCAAAAGGAGTGATGAACCTGCTCGAAGCAGATTTCGCACCTCTTACAGAACTCGAGGATTACCGTATCAACTGGAATGAACATGAAAGGATACGTGTAAACACTTAAATATCCTTCCACGTATGTCGTGATGTCCTCGTCGGGACTAAGAACGACTATGTCCTTGCCTTCCCATTTGCAGTCCCATCAGACTACTTTAAGTATCTCCTTAGTGATAGAGCAAACATATCTCCATGCTTCCTCACCTCGGTCACCTTGCGTGGAGGATTTCTCGACCCTGAAGTCATTATCTATGGAGCAGCCTCCGGGGATGAAATCTGTAAGGGGAGGTCCCGGGGCTACTACCACAAGTGCTGCCTCAGTGCTACTGGCTGAGGAAGAAGTCGTCGGTGCAGTATTTTGGGGTACTGATTTAGAAGTCTTAGCCATTTCTATATGAGAATATGAAGGTTTGAAGGTTGGGTATGAAGGTTTGATGATTTGGTATGAATATTTAAAGGTAAGGTATGAAGGTTTGAAGATAAAATATGAAGATGAGAAGAACAGGTTATGAAGATTTGAAGGATTAATGAATAGATGAAAAACTCGAGGATAACTCAAGGATGTTCGAAATCAAAAAGTAAAAAAGTGAAACGAGAAAATTGATACTTTTATAGGGAAAGAGTAATATGTGCATGACGTTTCGAATTCTGTAACTACCAAGGATGATCAATCGGTGGCTGACGCGTGTCTGAAATGAGAGTGACGTGATTGATGGGATGTTTCAGTTTGTCAACTTTCTCATAGTGTGCGAGAAAAGGTACCGGGATCAACTAGTCACTTCTCATCGCTCATGTAATCTACTTTCTGAGAAGTGAGGGAATTATCTGTGTACGGGTAAAATTGGGGATAAAGTTACCCCCGATTTTCCGTTGAGAAGCGAGGAACAACGTTACTCGTTACTAGCTCGAATAAGGCTGAGGGTGCCCGCAGATCGAAAACCAGGAGCAGACAGATGATATGCCGAGATCGAGCATGGACGAACCCGGAGAGATTCCAGCTCGAGCAATACGAAGAACCGAGGGTAAAGGAAGAAACGGTTAAAGAAGACAAATAGAGAGCCGAAATATCCGCCATCAACACGATATTACAGAGCGGATTACGCTCGATATCTACTGTACATCGTGTTTTCATGAGAGAAAAGGAAGGAAAGGATTTTTACCTTATTTAGACTTATATTAGGGTAAAACTCCCCTACTATATAAAGGGGGGATCTTTTTATTTTTTGAGTAACCGTTGGCACGCATATCAAAGCAATAAAGTTTATTTTTGGCTTTTAGCAAATTGTTGAAGTATTCTTCGGATGTTCATCCATTTAGTTGTAACCAAACTCTATTTCGAGGGCTCGACTGAAACCAATCTTTAACATTTGAGTTTAACGTGAGGCTTAATCACTTCACCACACTTGGTTTGATCGTTTTATTTCTTTTCAGTTCAGTTATTTATTGTTTTTTTATCATTCGTGTGGAATTAAACGATATATCCTTTAAATCGCTTACAAATTTAATTATTATCCACTTTAAGGGTAAACAAGTTTAATAAGTCACTAAGGGAAAAAAAGAAGAAGATAACGTTCCTAATAGTTTTCTAAATTTAGTTCGAGATGTATTTTCTATCCATGTCCGTGACTTCCCAGTAAAGCTCGTTTCAAGCTAATTAGAGCAAACAATAGAGGACGATAAGAAATAACGAAAAATTGGCAAATTACAATAGGATGGCTGCGAAGACAATGTCATTTCATTTTTCGCTTTTTAGTATATATATGAGCTAGTAGGGCGTCAAAACAAAGTATTCAAAATAAAGTATTTGTCATACTTGAGTCTTTACATGTGTTCATAGAAATACTTTGGCATTGACTAATCGTTTCAATCTCAATCAGCTTATTCTTTCACTTGTTAAGAGTCAGATAAACTTTTTGTAAAGTTAATATCGGAAATATTAGAATTATACACTGTACTACAAGTTGGAACTTTTTTTCACTTCCGGAATCAATGGATTTTCGAAGAATTCCAAAAGGTTATTTTTTCACAATTTTTACTTCAAATCTCACAAAAATTCAAAAACAACTCTAATTATTTTCATGTCATAACACAACTCTAATTTTCAAATACAATTTTTAACTCTTTTTTGTTTTTCACTTATTCAGGAATTTCACAATTCTTATGTCCAAAAGTCCACTTAATTTTTAGTTGAAGATAAGTTTTGTTTTTCGACATTAAAAGATCATTTTATTTGGCTCTCGGGTAAAGTAAGATAGAGAACCATTTGGGACAAGGAGAGCACAAAAGTCTAGATATTTACATATTGCAATTCATTAACTGCTTAAATTTGTAAGAGACTGGTCCATCTCCTGAAATTTCTATCATGATTTTGACGAATGAAGTACAAGAAACTTCAATTTTCCACATCACGTGTAAGATTTCCTTTGAAGTTTATTCCCTTCATATCCATCTGTGTATGGCTTTGAGAAGGGTAGATGAGGAATCATACAACACCAAATATCGTTCAGAAGTCGTATAACTCGAAAGAAAATTAATAATCCCATGCTATCTTTTTCTATGATTTTGCAAATATGAAGTTTGTAAAGTACAAAATCTAACAATTATGTTTATGTGATATCATGAATTAGTCTTGCCGTAGTTTTTTTTTTTTTTTTTT
>AWOL01S0162860.1:10130-21583 GCA_000715115.1 Nicotiana otophora | reverse complement strand
TATATATATATATATATATATATATAATGGACCTCACTACATAGGTCGTCATAGTTCAAATCAGGAAAACTCACCGATATACTGGCTTCTTATCAATTATTACGCATGATTTCATAAGAGTATTTTATAGAAATGTCGAGGCGTACGGCCCAATCCATCATAATATGTGCACTGCCGAGGGTCGAACGACACGAACAATAGATACATCTATTCTATTGCCGAGGCGAAAGGCCCGCTCCCATGAGAGTGTGATACTTAATCCTGCCGAGGTGAACGACTCGATCCCATCATAATGTGCGCACTATCGAGGGTCGAACAACACGAACCATAGATGTATCTATTATACTGCCGAGGCAAACTACCCGATCTTATTAGAATAAAAAGCTTTGACATGTCCTTGACCCCACTCACGAATAGACGTGTGAGTTATAAATTTTAAGGGAAACCTTTCGATAAAAACACATAATGCGGGAAAAATTCGTAAAAGGAGTACAATTATTTCGCGGCTAATCATGAAGCCCGTCGAATCTCTACAATAACAAGTCTATCACTCTACACAAGTCTAGTCTCAAGTCGCAACGTAAAATAAAGGAATTTAATAGGCAAGAGACAACTCAAATAGTACAATTATAGCATGGCGGGAACCTAAATCTACCCGGACGTAATATGAATCTAGCTACGTACGGACTCTTATCACCTCGTGCGTACGTAGCTCCCATAATAAGTAGCACATAACAAATACATCAGCTAGGGGTAGTCTCCCCCCCTCCCCCCAACAGGGTTAGATGAGAGGCTTACCTCGCTCCGAAGTTCCATAACCGGCTCTCATGGAATAAAATGAGATGAAAATGAGCCAAATCCTGCTTTTAAAAGAACACCTCTGCCCAGACGACCTTCCGCTTCTGCGATCAGCTTGGTTGCATCTGTGGCATCGCTTCTGCAGCGAAATCCACACTTCTGCGAAGTCATGCCCAATAGCCCCTGCCCGCTTCTGCGCTCCAGGCACCGCATTTGTAATCACACAGGTGCGGGAATTTCTTCGCACCTACGACCTCTACCCCAATCACCTTAAGTCCTTATGCACGCCTCACCCGCAGGTGTGGTTCCGCTTCTGCGGAAACTCGACTGCATCTGCGGCTCAGCCTTTCCCCAGCAAAATCCGCGTCTGCGCTAGCCTGGGAGCTTCTGCGGAGTCGCATCTGCGGCCCTTTTTCCGCAGGTGCGATTGCACCAGCAATTGGCCAAACCCAACATTTCTCAACTTCAAATTTCGATCCGATTCCAATCCAAAACTCATCCAAGGGCCCCCGAGATCCCGTCCAATCATACCAACAAGTCCCAATACCTCATACAAACTTACCCAAAGGCGCGAAATGCCACAAATAATATCAAAATCATGAATTGACGATCAAAAGCTTCCTTTAAACTTTCAAGCTTTCAAACTTCGACGAACGCGTCTGAATCCTATCAACACACTCCGGAATGACGTCAAACTTTACGCACAAGTCACAAATCTCGATACGAGCCTATTCCAAGGCTCGAAACACAAAACGGTTATCGATAACATAAAAATCCACTTCAAACCAAACTTATGAAATTTTGAACTTCCAAAAATGCTAACTTTCCATAATAGATGCCGAAATACTCCCGGACCACCCGATGCTCAACCCGAACGTATGCCCAAGTCCGAAATCATCATATGAACCTATTGAAACCTTCAAATCCTGATTCTGAGGTCGTTTACTCAAAAGTCAAACCTTAGTCAATTCTCACAACTTAAAGCTTCCGAAATCAGAATTTCCTTCCGAATCAACTCCAAACCTCCCAAAATTTTATTCCGACCACACGTACAAGTCATAAAACATGAAGTGAAGCTATTCAAGGACTCAAACCGCTGAACGACACGCTATAGATCAAAATGAACAGTCGGGTCGTTACATTCTCCCCCACTTAAACATACGTTCGTCCTCGAACGTGCTAAGAATTGCTCCGGAGTTGTCCAAAATCATTGTTTAACACCTCGTGCACCTGCCCGTGCTATCACAACCCAGCTAAGCACATTAGCTCGAGCCAGACTGAAGGTCCTCCCTTTTATTTTGTCAATAAGCCTTAGAACCAAATTCCAACCTTCAGATTTCTCTACAAGACCTGATTCCAACATACGAATACCGCATCAGTCACTAAATAGTGTACTAAAATATGATCATGCACCCATGTTGAAGTTACACCACGCACCACATAAGTCGGTTGCCCATAGCAACATCCTCTGACCATAATAGTTGGAAATTTCACGAATCTGGTGCTTGCAGTACACCTCATGACGCATATAAGTCCTGTTCCAACTCTCACAATACTGCTATGAAGAAAAAAAGGTGTAGAACTAATAACTACCTACCGAAATAACAAATCAATTGAGTCTCTCCTCCCGACAAGGACCATTAAGTCATTCTGAACTGAATAATGATATATGCTCTTTAATATACCCTAGATAACTCTGTTCGCACTGATCCCAGGTCCAATAACCTCGTATCACCCAGTACAAGCTGCTCAGGCAATAAGCCATCTCAAACACTGCCAAAATCTCATATGATGTCAACAATGTGCCAACATGTTACAAACTCGAATGTGATGCATAAGGAAAAACGAACTCTGGAAAAGAACTACCCAACCCGCGTAACAAATAAAATGACCGAACAGATGTTATGAACCCTTCTCAGAGAATGAGAAACCAAATACACATGAACAGATATAAGGAACCATACTCAACATCTCACTGTTGTGGTGCAACCCGATCCTCATATGATACCGTTGCAGCGTGCAACCCGATCCAAACATGATATCGTTGCAGCGTGCAACCCGATCCAAACAACGTACCCGTAGCGGCGTGCCACCCGATCCACTCATAATAATAAATAAGGACATATCCATAAAACCATAATGCTTCTACTTACGGAATACCGAATATCGGCCACAAACACGCCAAGTGCAAAAATACAACTCTGTGGAGACGGATAGCGCAACACGTCACAAAAACCAAGCATAACTAAGGTGCGATAAATGACTTGCATCTCGAGAGCCATCCTGCTTATATAACACCACAAGCTATATGAGACCTCAATACATGTGCGAATAATCAAGTCGTCTCAATCCGGAACAACTCCCACCGTTCACAACCAAAGGAATAGAGCGCTTTTCAGGCATAAACTCTCATATTAACGATAGTACCACAATCTCCAAGCTTGGTTTCAATCTTTAACAATCATGTGACTAAAATGTCACACTTATACAGATTTCCCCATGGGATACTCTCCCACGACCTTTTGCACTAGGTAGCAAAAATTCTGCACCTCCACACCACCAATCACACAAATTCTGCAAAGCCAACCAAAAGTTCGCAATTCAACACACAAAGCCTCTTACATAGGACACCGTTCTCAGGTGACACTAAAGAAAATACCAGCTTACTCTGAACATCTGAACTCCTTCCTGCTCATCCGAGCTTGCGATATTCTTGTCAATACCAAACCGCAACCTTTATCCTCAACTTCAAATTCCTATGCCGCTCACTGCACCTATCATGCCGCTACACGAGGGTGCAAGAATTCATCATAACCTCTGAACTACTAGTAGAATAAACACTCCATTTGTTAGATTCCTTTCACTTAACTTACTTCGGAAGGACCATTGCAACAAGCAACCGAATTCCCAAACCGCAGAAAATACAAACCTCGAGTCGTGGTCTAAACCGCCATAACTCTTCCGGGATCCATTTACACATAAGAAGGCCATTAGAATCAAATACCTCCCCAAATTAATCAAATTACGTCGGCTGTTAAGCCCACACGTACCGTCAAAAATCATATGTATAACACTAACATGCCGAAGGAACGGATCATTGCCATAATCATGTTGATTCAACCATCACCAACCGAGCCAACTTCTTCTAATTCATTCTTGACTTGCCTTAGAAATAATAGCAGCTCCATTCAAGAATCATAACAAAACTCACAACATTCCTCCCGAGTGACCCATTTCACGAGACTACATCGTCTCAATACCCATGAACCATCTCATACCTTCCTCGTGTGCACAATAGCAGCTCCAACTGGTATACCTATTCTGAAAGACCTTCCACGAATCTGAAACTATTTCTCCCATTTTTCCAAAACTGCCCCGCAGAACCGATGACAACATAGAAAATTCCATAGGAATTCTTCACACTCTACTGCAAAATCCCGGTCTCCATCCACATAACAAACCCCTCAGAACCACTATTAAGAGTCACCCACTCTGACTTGATCCCGAATATAAGCCAAACTCTAGTGCGTTGTCAGCATATGAACACTCCCCAAAGAAGCGACCAGATGAATTATTTACATCATATCTACCAGAAGCATAAACTCCGAGCCTTCCCAAAACCTGCACCTGAATTGATAAGGCGACGTATAGTACACATCCATCAAGTTCCTTGCTCGAATTACCCCTAATGTTGTTTTTTTTTGGTCATAAATAATCCACTAACCGATAACCAGAAACCATACAAACAGACAACCACGCGATCCAACCGTTAACGGTGGGGCTCCCCACTTAGCTTAACGTTACAATTACATAAACCTAGAACCCACAAAGATTCCTCCTTCTCAATTACCATGATCTCGCACATTTAACCCGCCAAATTCCTCAAAATCTCTTGTCAAACTTCTCATGAACATTCCGAATTATTATCCACGATCACATATTTGACCTTCTACTGAGTAGTAAGTGGAACTCCTCGTAGAAACTTCATCAAAATCACGCAACCGTAACCTGTTCACAGGAGCTACCCCACCTGTGAAAAATCCATACCGACATCTTCCAACGACGCTGCATCGGGTACAACTACCACGAGTTCAGTAAACCCTCCTGAGCCCATGCTTGTCCACCAGCTGTACAAGTTTGTTCCTCCCCCATTGACATCAACTAAAAGTCCATCAATTCCTTCCAAAATCAAAGTCATATTGCATCCGAAACGATAATCAAATATTCACACACCTCTTCATTTCAAGAAAACTCCTTTCTGCCATATTCAATCTTTCTCCGTACAGTAACCACTCTTCCAAATATAATCCGTGGACCTAGTCACTTTCCACCATGCCTTCTAAATCACACTAATCTTCCTCAAGGTACGTGGCTATCCTACCACAGAATCCATATGCTACTTTGTCACTCCCACTTCGGTCAAACCATCTCCTTTAAACAACTTCTCGACCTTCGCTTTTCACACTTGGCCTGCTAGTAATTCAACCACCACGAGACACCTCTCTNAAATACAAACCTCGAGTCGTGGTCTAAACCGCCATAACTCTTCCGGGATCCATTTACACATAAGAAGGCCATTAGAATCAAATACCTCCCCAAATTAATCAAATTACGTCGGCTGTTAAGCCCACACGTACCGTCAAAAATCATATGTATAACACTAACATGCCGAAGGAACGGATCATTGCCATAATCATGTTGATTCAACCATCACCAACCGAGCCAACTTCTTCCAATTCATTCTTGACTTGCCTTAGAAATAATAGCAGCTCCATTCAAGAATCATAACAAAACTCACAACATTCCTCCCGAGTGACCCATTTCACGAGACTACATCGTCTCAATACCCATGAACCATCTCATACCTTCCTCGTGTGCACAATAGCAGCTCCAACTGGTATACCTATTCTGAAAGACCTTCCACGAATCTGAAACTATTTCTCCCATTTTTCCAAAACTGCCCCGCAGAACCGATGACAACATAGAAAATTCCATAGGAATTCTTCACACTCTACTGCAAAATCCCGGTCTCCATCCACATAACAAACCCCTCAGAACCACTATTAAGAGTCACCCACTCTGACTTGATCCCGAATATAAGCCAAACTCTAGTGCGTTGTCAGCATATGAACACTCCCCAAAGAAGCGACCAGATGAATTATTTACATCATATCTACCAGAAGCATAAACTCCGAGCCTTCCCAAAACCTGCACCTGAATTGATAAGGCGACGTATAGTACACATCCATCAAGTTCCTTGCTCGAATTACCCCTAATGTTGTTTTTTTTTGGTCATAAATAATCCACTAACCGATAACCAGAAACCATACAAACAGACAACCACGCGATCCAACCGTTAACGGTGGGGCTCCCCACTTAGCTTAACGTTACAATTACATAAACCTAGAACCCACAAAGATTCCTCCTTCTCAATTACCATGATCTCGCACATTTAACCCGCCAAATTCCTCAAAATCTCTTGTCAAACTTCTCATGAACATTCCGAATTATTATCCACGATCACATATTTGACCTTCTACTGAGTAGTAAGTGGAACTCCTCGTAGAAACTTCATCAAAATCACGCAACCGTAACCTGTTCACAGGAGCTACCCCACCTGTGAAAAATCCATACCGACATCTTCCAACGACGCTGCATCGGGTACAACTACCACGAGTTCAGTAAACCCTCCTGAGCCCATGCTTGTCCACCAGCTGTACAAGTTTGTTCCTCCCCCATTGACATCAACTAAAAGTCCATCAATTCCTTCCAAAATCAAAGTCATATTGCATCCGAAACGATAATCAAATATTCACACACCTCTTCATTTCAAGAAAACTCCTTTCTGCCATATTCAATCTTTCTCCGTACAGTAACCACTCTTCCAAATATAATCCGTGGACCTAGTCACTTTCCACCATGCCTTCTAAATCACACTAATCTTCCTCAAGGTACGTGGCTATCCTACCACAGAATCCATATGCTACTTTGTCACTCCCACTTCGGTCAAACCATCTCCTTTAAACAACTTCTCGACCTTCGCTTTTCACACTTGGCCTGCTAGTAATTCAACCACCACGAGACACCTCTCTCCATGTCCTTCCTCATACTTCGCTGCCCAAATGTTGCCTCAAATCAAATCCATACCTGTAGCACCGAAACTAATGAATTGCTACCAACTCTAAAACCTCCTAGAAGATAATCTTTCTCGAGCCATCAACATTAGAAATACCAATTTGATTCTGAGCCGCTACACACCGCTTTCTCTGACAACAGCTCCTCAGGCACCATTTTACAACACCCTGCCCCGAAGGAAAAATCAAAGAAGATCATAGCACTGGGGAACCCTAATACGTTCGAACAAGGATGATGATACCACATCGCAAATGAGAATTCCACCACGCTCAAAAATATCAAGTCTCGTTACTTCAGCAACCAAACCTGGACATCTATAGTCCGATTGCCTTTCCTCCGCTGGAATTTAACGTTGAACCCCTAAATCATGCACTGAGAAATCCTCCCCTCAAGTCATTCACTGCCTCAACACATAAATGAGCACCCTACCATTACACCAACACTATGCGATAATAATGCATGAACGTCATAGCAATCTGTACGTAGCCTCAAAACCATATGCAATACTGATATAGGGCATGGAATAACATAACCCCCTTCCACAAGACGACGATAATAACTCGCTCGAGTCAGGGAAAAATATCCTGCACCACATCTCCAGTACCATTATAAATCCTCAATGTCCAGTTGATACCAAGCGCTTCACGTCGCATAAGATTGAGTAGGAAGAAAATAAAGGCACAAGCCTCAATGGAATCAAACCACACGATGAGGAATCAAGAAGGGAAGTGCTCCTAACAGACCTGTCTAGAAGATAAGTACAGATGCTTCCGTACCGATCCGTAAGACTCTACCAGACTTGCTCATGACTCGTGAGACCTAAGTGAACCTAACGGTCTGATACCAAGCTATCATGACCCAAAATCCACTATAGGTCGTGATGGCGTCTAACGCCGCCGTCAGGCAAGCAAACGACGATTGATCGATTTAATTACTCATCTTATTACTTTGAAATCATAATTTTTATTAATTAAATAGTATGAAATAGAATGTACAGGGTAAATAATAATATTTACATGAACTACAATAATGAACAACCAGTAGGAACCCCCAAAATCCAGTGTCACAAGTGCATGAGCATCATCTAGGAAATATAATAAAATACAACATCTGTTTACACTACAAATTAGACAGGAGAATATAAATAACTCTGATGGAGACTCTGCAGGCTACAGATCATAACATGGAATGCAGCTCATGGTGAAGTCCCCGCAATAGCCGCGCCTTTGCGCCCAAAACGCCACCAGACATATATGTACCTCCACAATAAGTGCAGCAAGTGTAGTTTGAGTACGTAAATAAACGCGTACCCAGTAAGTATCTAGCCTAACTCAAGAAAAGTAATGGTGAGGGGTCGACATCGATACTTACTAGTGATACAATAAGACAAATATAGTAGAAATAAACAGATGTGGGTCAGAGTAAATAAACGAAATAACAAGTTTAAATACCTGGTACAATTCTCCTCTCAGCAATAACTCAAGCTCTCAGCTTGTGGTTACCCCCTCAATCGGAGTATATATGTAATGGAACTCACCAGATAGGTCGTCACAGTTCAAATCAGGAAAACTCACATATATACTGGCTTCTTATCAATTATTACGCATGATTTCATAAGAGTAGTTTATAGAAATGCTGAGGCGTACGAAATCCATCATAATATGTGCACTACCGAGGGTTGAACGGCACGGACCATAGATATATCTATTATATTGCCGAGGCGAACTGCTCGCTCCCATCTGAGTGTGATACGTAATCCTCCCGAGACGAACGACCCGTTACCATCATAATGTGCGCATTGCCGAGGGTCGAACGACACGAACCATAGATGTATCTATTATACTGTCGAGGCGAACGACCTAATACCATTAGAATAAGAAGCTTTGACGGGTCCTTGACCCCACTTACGAATAGATGTGTGAGTTATAAATTTTAAGGGAAACCTTTCGATGAAAACGCATAACGCGGGAGAAATTCGTAAGAGGAGTACAATTATTTTGCGGCTAATCATGAAGCCCGTCAAACCTCTACAATAACAAGTCTATCACTCTACACAAGTCTACTCTGAAGTTGCAACGCAAAATAAAGGAATTTAATAGGTAAGAGACAACTCAAATAGTACAGTTATAGCATGGTGGGAACCTAAGTCTACCGGACATAACATGAATCTAGCTACATACGGAATCTCGTCACCTCGTGCGTATGTAGCCCCCGTAACAAGTAGCACATAACAAATACATCACCTAGGGGTAGTTTCCCCCTCGTAGAGTTATACATGAGACTTACCTCGCTCCAAAGTTCCATAACTGGCTCTCATAGAAGAAAATGAGAAACAAATGAGCCAAATCCCGCTTTTAAAAGAACACCTCTGCCCAGGCGACCTTTAGCTTCTGCGATCAGCTTGGTCGCTTCTGCGGCGAAATCCACGCTTATGCAAAGTCATGCCCAACAGCCTCTGCCCGCTTCTGTGCTCCAGGTATCGCATCTGCGATCACGCATGTGCAGGAATTTCTTCGCACCTGCGGCCTCTGCCTCAATCACCTCCAGTCGCTTCTGCGACACCTCACCCGCAGATGCGGTTCCGCTTCTGCGAAAACTTGGCCGCATCTGTGGCTCAACTTTCCCCCAGCAAAATCTACGTCTGCGCTATCTTGGGCACTTTTGCGGAGTCACATCTGCGGCCCTTTTTCCGTAGGTGTGATTTCACCAGCAATAGGCCAAAACCAGCATTTCTCAACTTCAAATTTCGATCCGATTCCAATCCGAAACTCACCCGAGGGCCACCGGGATGCCGTCCAATCACACCAACAAGTCCCAATGCCTCATACAAACTTACCCAAAGGCGCGAAATGCCACAAATAATATCAAAATCATGAATCGACGATCAAAATCCTCCTTTCAACTTTCAAGCTTCCAAACATCGACGAACGCATCCCAATCCTATCAACACACTCTGGAATGACGCCAAACTTTACGCACAAGTCACAAATCACGATATGAACCTATTCCAAGGCTCGAAACACAAAACGGTCATCGATAACATAAAAATCCACTTCAAACCAAACTTATAAAATTTTGAACTTCCAAAATTGCCAACTTTCCATAATAGACGCTGAAATGCTCCCGGACCACCTGATACTCAACCCGAACATACGCCCAAGTTCGAAATCATCATACGATCCTATTGGAACCTTAAAATTCAGATCCCGAGGTCGTTTACTCAAAAGTCAAACCTTAGTCGATTCTCCCAACTTAAAGCTTTCGAAATTAGAATTTCCTTCCGAATCAACTCCGAACTTCCCGAAATTAAATTTCGACCGCGCGTATATGTCATAAAACATGAACTGAAGCTACTCAAGTCCTCAAATCACCGAACGACGTGCTAGAGCTCAAAACAACCGATCGGATCATTACAGATATATAAAAATGTTTCCTTTTTTCCCATCAATAGTTTTTCACAAGAGAAAGACTCAATCTTATTACACTTTTGATTAATATAGATGTCATGACCCAAAATCCAACTAGTCGTGATGGCACCTAACCCAACCCACTAGGTAATCTAATTATCAACTATCCAATTCCAATAATAATTATTAAAGCAATTTAAGTAATGAAAAATCTTAATCTTATACATTCCTCAAGAACTGGTAGTACAAATCATGAGCTTCTAAGAATAGAATTTACAAAATTGGTATGAAATAATACATCATCTGTTCGAAATATACATGAACAGATTTTTATAAATCTAAGGCTACCATGAATAAGAGGCAGCTACAACCGGAATACATGTACATCTTCAGATCTAGCTCCCAACGAACACAACGACATCAGCAGTCAATATTTGCACACAAGGTACAGAAGTGTAGTATGAGTACAACCGACCCCATGTACTCAATAAGTAACAAACCTAACGTTAGGTTAAAAGTAGTGACGAGCTTGTACCAAGGTCGGGTCCAACATCAATAGCCAACAACAATCCATAACAACGTAAAACAAATAATACCAGAAGTAACTCAACGATCAATTGCTCAACAAAACATGATTTCTGAAAATAGTTCTGCCTTTTAAGTACATAAATAAGATATTTCATTTTCTTTCCAGATAAATAATGTAAAACAAATGCATCATTATGCCCATCTGTCAACATGTATGAGAAATCATGAATGATGTGATACCGTACATCATGAGAAAAATACATCTCTATGCATGTATGTCATGTGTGCATGTCAATATAATGTATCTCAGAGATAAACTCATGTACTCATACTCTCAGAGTACTCAATCTCACTTTCTCACATATTCCACTTATCATGCCCAATCACTCGGTACTATATATGGCCAATCTGACCCAGGAAAGATCCATCCCGAAATATACACATCAACTGATCATCACTCACTCAGTACCGAGTAGGACCAATCCAACATGTGGAGAAGATCCATCTCCAGGTATATAATACTTCGGACAAGATCCATTTTCAGGGAGGATTCATCCCTCAATAATATCAACCGCGCTCACTGGG
>AWOL01S0162836.1:8531-18815 GCA_000715115.1 Nicotiana otophora | reverse complement strand
ATCCTTACAAAATATATTTCACATTAGATAAAATTAAATTTAAGTTATTTTTATAATATTTAGGATATTAAAATCAACTAAAATTTTGATTATTAATTCTTTCTTTATTTGAATTAAGTAAAAGTCCTATATTTAGGACTCTAAATATCAACTAAAATTTAACTTGTATAAACCATTCCTTATTTAAAGTACGTTTGTTGTTTTTGTCCTTTACGCTAGGGTTGAGACTTTGTTCCATGAAATTCATGCAAAATGAGCTATTGGTGTCACAATTAGCCGCCATGCATTTAGATGAAGTCATAAAGAGCATCGTACAAGATTCAAGGGAGGCAAATTTCAAGGGAGGCAAATTGTTATATGATTCTTCTAGATGTTGATGAATTAGAAAAATACTTTTATTGCTCACAATAAGCAGATTGCACGACTGAATGTTAATTCAATTGAAGTCCTTACATTGTACTGTTTTCTTAATTAAACATTCTAAGGTACGTTCAATCTCAATCACAGCACTAATTAGATTTGTTTATTTTCTATATATCTTGCATACTAATGAAAACACAAGATTTTTATGTAGTTATACTACTAGAAATTCGGCAAAAATCGACCACGGTCGACCGATCAATTTTGGTCGGTCAAAAAACCGGCCAAAAAATCGATCAAAGTTGGTTGGTTTTTCAAAAAATTTTATTTTTTATTTTTATTTTTTACTAAACCGACCAACTTTGGTCGGTTTTATTTGGCGCAAAAATGCGGGAAACTATTTTTGAGTCCTGCAAAATTTATTTTTCAAGAAACAGTTCATTTAAAATAAATTAAAATTAATATTAAAAAACCCGACCGAAATCGATCGGTTAATTTGGCCGGTCATTTTAAAAAACCGACCGAATTTGGTCGGTAATTTTATTTTTTAATAAAACCGACCAACTTTGGTCGGTTATTTTCGTGCGAAAATACAATTAAAGAGTATAAATGAAATAAAAGACAATCTTAAAACAAAATGCACCAATGGTCTAGTGGTAGAATAGTATCCTGCCACAGTACATACCCCGGTTCGATTCCCAGATGGTACATTTTTTAATTACATAATTAAAATACCAACCAACTTTGGTCGGTTTTTTTGGCAATTTTTTTTTTGAATTTAATTGACCGACCAAAGTTGGTCGGTAATTTCCGACCAACTTTGGTCGGTATGCCCTTCCGACCTTCAAAATACCGACCACACGTTAATAGTTGCGTTTTGGACGGTTATTGGCCATTACCGCCCAACTTTGGTTGGTTTTTTTGACGGTTTTTCCCGAATTTCCAGTAGTGAATTAGAGGACGTGTATATAATTTGTAGGATGTATGTTTGTTATTCAATTCAGCTAATCCAATTCAATATTTGAGATCAGACTACTTGATATATTTATTCAGTATTGATTGTATATTTATAAAGTTTAGTGTGACAAGTACCTAATTAATAAGATTCCTCTAATGAATAACGCTATTTATTAGATTTAGTATGACTCCGGTTAATTAAGTTATAATTGAATTAAAATTTGCAGGAACAATGCGGGTTGCATAGAGCATATTGGTAAGGAGATCTTTGGCGAGTTAAAGAGGACGCCCATGACAACAATATGAATTAATGTATGTAATTCCATTATTATTTTATGTATTAAATTATTTGTAGTGAAGTATCTCCATTTTTTTTCTAACAAAACATCGTGCATTTATTTTTCAAGCATAAAATTATCTTGACTCTTGCATGTTGGGAGTAATAACTACATACGAAGGACTGGATTAAAAAGAGTAGTTTTCTAAATTAATTTTTTCATATTAATCTATAATATATCCATGGGTAGCCTTGAAAGAAGTTATCACGTTAGTTCAAAGAATTGAACTTAAATTCTGGTACATGACTCGGATTTCATGAGTAAAGAGCTTAATTATTGTCTTCCTTTTAGCTACAAAATAATATTATGTATTCGTTAGGAGTTCATTATTCCAATGTTTAGTCCTGCCCTATATGATATAAAGTTATTGAATTTATTTTGAATAAATATTTTAATACACGGTTCATATAACTTTTTTTCCATAGTGCGATGCAGACTTGTTTGCTCGAAAAATTAAAAGAAACCTTCATAACAACAACTAGAGCTACGGGTACTTGATATGATCTATTTGCATAAATATCCTAATTATTTTATGTTAAATGTCTGGAAGTGGAAGTGTTATTAGGTGTTAAAAGTCTAAACGTTATTATAATTCATTCAAATTCTAAAAACGAGACAATTCTAAATTTTATGATTTTAACCAATACAAAATTATCTCTTGGAATTTGTTATTGCACAAATACAAATTAGAATTTTATATCGAAATTCTGATTGAATGTGTTACTAGACTACTATTCTTAATTATAAAGAAATGAATAAAAATCTACTTTCATTTAAAAAACAATTTGTTCAAAAGAATTTCGAATATGTTTGTGATTCGCATTGATTTAAATCACACTGTCAAATAATTGCCAAAGTTGGATTGTATTTGCCACTACATGATTTTCCACATGGACAACTATATATTACTTTTTCAAGAGATCATGACAAAGCAGTCAAGTGACAAAAGGGTACATACACCAAGAGCATAGTGACGGAAGGGAACGTACACCAAAAATATCGTTTATAAAGAGATATTAGATGAGATACATCATAACATACACGTATCTCTTATATAAAATATTTATACTTACAAATACTCTATAGCTAACAAATTAAATTTGACGTTGTACATGCGTGCAACGCACGTACACTAAAACTAATCTACTAAAAAATGTGTTGGATAATGAATTTTTTTAAAAACGGGTCTAATATGGATAAGAACTATATTATCCATACAGAAAATGAATAACCAATGGATAACTAGCGGATTTAACTTTTACACTTGTAAAACCTCAAATTGGGGATTCCTCTAAGTTTGGGAGAATAGGAATTCTCTCAAAGTGATCATATTTAAAAAGTCATTGATAATATAGTTACCCATAATATCCGCAATATAGTTTTTCATAATATTCGCCGGTTAATCCGTTTTTTATCCGTATTAAATATGGATCGGGTCGAATAATTTATCCATTTTTATTACATATTTTGATATGTCCTATATCCGACCCGACCCGCCCGTTTGCCACCCCTTTTTACTGCAAATTACAATATTCGGTCTTTCTTTGTTTAAGACTTTCTTCTCTAAACTTCACCTTGAACTAAATTTTTATATCAACGACCAAATCAAATAACTATTAATGTCTTTAATTTTTACAACTTTATCTGTCACATTTAACTGGAGGTATTTGACTAAACACGATACGTGTGATGTTGATTTACTTTGAATAGTATAAGTAAAATGGTATCAAACTAAATGGAAAAACGGTTTTACAATTTGGAGACAAGTATTATTTGTCTTAACATAAGGAAAGATTAGTGTTGGTCCTTTTTCTTGTCAACGTTAGCTTTGCAATGAAAAAGCCAGTTCATATCTGCTAATCACATATTAGCCCTTAAAGATGCAGGTGTGCCTTGAGATGGTTCGCAGTTTCCTCTTAGAAGAAAAAGGGGGTGAAAAGGCTACAACAAAATCTTAAGATGTGAGGACAAACACATTTCAGGTGCTGGATAAACCTGGAAAAAGCAGACAAGGGGAGAAAGAAGTAGGTGTGACCATACTCCATTCTGGGGATGGTTAACATGTTATGCTGGAATACAAGGGGCTTGAATGCCCCTAATAAGCAAAAGGAGGTGAAACTCCTTTGCAATGCTGAACAAGTTGGGCTAATATGTCTGTTGGAAACAAAAATAAAGGAAGCAAAAATGGACCAAGTGGTCCAAAACATGTTTGGGGAATGTCAGTATATTACAAACTTAGAATCTCATTATAATGGTAGGATTCTGATTACATGGAGGCTGGATTATTACAAGGTGATACCTGTGCAAATAACTGCTCAAATGGTAACATGTGAGGTGCAATTCATTCCTCAACAATTGACCTTTATGTTATCAGTGATCTATACTTTTAATACTAAGGAGGATAGGAGGAGTTTATGGGAGAATATCATGAAGCAATGTAAGTTGTGCACAAAATCATGGATGCTTATGGGTGATTTTAACTCTGTGCTTAGAGAGGATGACAGAATAGGGGTAACCCTGTTACATAGGCAGAAATAGTGGATTTTCATAATTGTGTTGACACTTGTGGACTAATAGAAATGCCCCACTTAGGGAATCATTACACATGGAATGATAAACATGCTGACCAAAGGATTTTCTCAAAGATAGACCGGGTATTTATAAATGAGGATTGGCTTGAAAATATGCCTCCATGCAGGGTAAGATATTTGCCTGAGGGTATTAGTGACCATTGTCCAGCAAAGATTTCACTAACAGCAGAGAAAGACAGAGTTAGGAGGTCATTCCAATATTGTAATGTATGGGCTCAACACCCACTCTTTTTAGAGAGGGTAAAAACAGGATGGGAAGTGCAAATTCAGGGATGCAAAATGTTGCAAGTAGTCAAGAAACTGAAAATGATGAAAAGAGGATTTAAAGTAGCTGAATTCTCAATACTTCAGAAACATAGTGGCAGAAGCAGATGAAGACATGCAAAATCTTTAAAAAGCTCAAGAGAAGCTGCAGGGATGCCCTATGAATACTTAGTTTCAACAACAGGAGAGAGAAGCATACAAGAAATTTAGGGAGTCTTCCTATTTGGCAGAACTATACCTCCAACAGCAAAGCAAGGCAAATTGAATAAGGTTAGGAGATGATAACACTAAATATTTTCATTCAGTAATCAAGCACAATAGGTTGAAACGGGCTACTACTCAACTAAAAAATGAACAGGGAGATTGGCAAAGTGATCCAGATGTAATTGCAAATTTTTTTGTGGATTACTATGTAGAGCTACTGGGGCAAAACTCTCCAACTAGAGTTAAAGCAAGAGAAGGATTCATAAAAATGGGACCAGTGCTTACCATATAGAATCAGGTAGACTTGCTAAAACCATATAATGCTAAGGAAGTCAAGGAAGCAATATTTCAGATTGACAGTAGTAAAAGCCCTGGGCCACATGGTTTTGGACGTGGTTTTTTCAAGGCAGCGTGGAGTATAGTTGGAGAGGATATCACTGCAGCAATATTGGAATTCTTCCATAATGGGAAGTTACTAAAGCAACTGAACTCAACTAACATAGCATTGATACCAAAGGTGGAGGTCCCAGAATATGCAAGTCGGTACAGGCCCATTTCTTGTTGCAATGTAGTATATAAAGGCATCTCAAAGATGTTATGTAGCAGACTTACACATGCAGTTAGCCAGCTAGTAGCAGACAACCAGGCTGCATTCATTCCAGGCAGATCCATGATGCAAAATGTTCTTATATGCCATGACCTATTGAGGCACTACAATAGGAAAACTTCTGCTAGATGCTTAATGAAGATAAATTTGAGAAAAGCTTATGATATGGTGGATTGGAAGTTCTTGGAGGAGGTACTGAAAGGCTTTGGGTTCCCTGAGAGGTTGTTACAACTGATTATGACTTGTGTGACATCAACAAAGTTTTCTATTAAGATCAATGGTGAAGGCCATGGATATTTTGAAGGAAGAAGGGGACTTAGGCAAGGAGATCCCATATCTCCTCTATTGTTTGTTTTAGTGATGGAATACTTATCTAGAACTTTGAAGTTCATGAGTGGTTTACCTGACTTCCAGTTTCATCCTATGTGTAAACAACTTAAACTAACTCATTTGATCTATGCAGATGATCTTATGATCTTCTGCAAAGGTAACATTGCCTCAGTAACAAGAGTCATGGAAGCACTGTCACACTTCAGCAAAGCATCTGGCTTGATTGCAAACTTAGAGAAGTCAAATATTTTTATAGCAGGGGTTGATGAGGTGACTAAGGAGCAGCTGCTAACTAGGACAGGATTCAGACAAGGTACATTTCCTATAAGATACCTTGGGGTGCCTCTGTCATCCAAGAAATGGAGCAAATTAGAAAGCTATCAATTGGTGGATAAAATAACAAGTAGGATTAAAACTACATATGCCAAGCGACTGTCCTATGCAGGAAGACTTCAAATAATCAATTCAGTGTTATTCTCCATCTATAATTTTTAGGGGGCAGTTTTCATATTACCCCAGAGTGTGGTTAAGGAAGTTGATAAAATTTGCAGGGAATATCTATGAGGGAGTTCAGAGGAAAAAAAAAAAGAGTTTCCCTTGTGTCTTGGGAAAAAATATGCTTTCCAAAGAAATATGGAGGATTAAATGTGAAAGGAAAGACTTTGGAATGTAGCATCTGTTGGAAAATTGTTATGGCAACTAATTGATAAACAAGATTCCTTGTGGGTGAAGTGGGTGCATGGAATCAATATGAAGACCAATACTAATATTTGGAACCATAATCCACCTTTGGATAGTAGCTGGTACTGGAGGAAACTCAACTCCTTAAAAGATTAAATGAAGGCATGGTATGAGCGAGACCACTATTCTCTAACTTCTGGAGGAGTATACTCAATAACTAGAAGTTATACAGCTCTACTGGGAGATATGCCCAGATTGAGCATAGCAGACTTAATATGGAGTGTAATTGCATAACCAAAGCACAGGTTCTTTATGTGGCTAGGAGCACAGGGCAGACTATTAACAAAGGATAGGCTTCGAAAACTACATATCCAAGTTGAAGATGGAAGCTGATGTTTATGTGATGCAGGAGCAGAAGAAAGCAATCATTTGTTTGTTGCATGTAGCTGGATCACAGCACTCAGAGGAGCAGTTACAGTTTGGGCTGGTGTTCAAATACAGGAGGGAGACATCAGAAAAACTTTGGAGAGAATAAAGAGGAAGAATTGGAGCAGACCAAGAAAGAAATAGTAGCAGCAATATTTGGATCAATGTTCTACCATACATGGAGAGCTAAAAACCGGAGAATGTTCAAAGGTGTCAATGTAAATATAGAGGATGTAGTAAGACAGATTAAGCAAGATGTCATAGAAAGAATAGATACAAAAGGTAGATCAAAAAAGGCTCATACATGTAGAGAATTTCTGCAAAGGATCACTATATAATTGTAAGTAGTATTGTCTAGAGGCTTAGTTTCCACTGCACCCTTCCTAGAAGGTGGTTGTGGTATTAAGTGCTCTTTAGGTGTAATGATTTTTTTATAAATGGTAATATTCGCAGTTGTTACCAAACAAAAAAAAAATCTTAAGAACAAGAACAGAAGTAAAATTACTAGGGCAAAAAAGGCATTTTCATCTTCAATTCATCAATTAACAGTTATATGCTACATGGTGTCTTCAATCAAAACTATAGAAAGTGCGAGCAATATACATTGTTCTTTCTATTCCTCCAAGATCTGTAAATGCGTATCCCACGATAAGATACATTAAATGCAAAACAATTTGAACTATCTTCTATGCTCAGTATTCACATCTTTCCAGTCACAAAAACAATCTTCGGTAGCATTGCATCTGGCAATCTTGTCTACTAATCAGTCAGGTAAGCAAGGGAGGTCCATTCTCAGCAGCTGTTCGAGTATGTTCGTGACTATGGCTTCTTGACATTTGTACATCTCGATTGAAACTGGTCCTTGACTTCGCATAAGGAGCGTCTCTTGCTACATAAAAATGGAAAAGCCATTTTATCGCAGAATGATCCATCCATAAGCAAGCATATTTTAGAAGAAGAAAAAATGGATTCTATATGCAGGTCAAAATTCAATTTTTTTTACAGATGTAGATTAGAAACAACACATAGGCAATGTATTTGAAGGTGGCCTTTATTGAGGGTTAAAAGCATACAATATCTTACCAGCAATTCTCTGAGCTCGGAGGATGTTCTGCCGTCTCTTCCACCAGCATGTTAAGCAGGTAGCAATAAGCAGGATAGCTGCACACGACCCTAAGCCGATCCCAATTTTTGCTCCAAGCGTAAGATGGGTTCCACACGTTGGTAATCCCGGAATACCACAAATGCCTGCATTATCGGTGAAACTGGAAGCATCCATCGTAAGTTATTTGTCATAAATTACTGAAACGACAAGCCAGAAGTTTTGCAGCTTTTCAATTTAACCACATAGTACACGCCCGTGAACCTCTTAAGTAACAGCATACGAACAAAAATTTTAATTACATTTCTCAGCCTAAAATACATGATTGGTGATTGCAGCTGTAGGAATACTTTAAAGGCTAGATCGAGGCCATCTTCGGATAAAACTGGTACATGCTAGCAGAAATAGTCTGGGCTAAGGAACTTATCCAGACTCCACGCAGCATATTCATGATAAGGACAGCTAGAAAATGGTCAGGCAACTCCTAAGCTCTGCAATGTTCTTAAGGCATAAGGAATCATGATGCTGCGCACTATAGTTATTTGCACCACAAAACGGGCATATATGAGCTACTACAAGAAATTCATAAAAGAAAACACTTAAAAGGACGCTTCACAAAGAACAAGCACTGTGCCAAACAATATGATGATAATAGGAAGCGTACTTGAAGCTAGCTCTGTGCAAGAGCCTTCCACCTAATGCGGCAGGAACCCTTCCAGAGAGTGAGTTGCCATTGAGATTCCTGTAACAAAACAGTAATTTAGTGCTCTTTATCGATCATTCTTTTGTCCTCAACTGATCAAAGCTGAAGTATCTTACAGCGTCCGTAATGAGGTCAATTGCCCAAGGCTTTCAGGAATTGATCCATTGAAGAAATTGAATGAGAGATCCCTGTAGTGCAAATCTTTGTCAGCCACTCACCAGGTAAGATCCAACCCTTTTTTCATTACTAATGGAATATCCTTCACTAGTTTGCTAAAAATGGAATGAGATGATCTTATGTCGTTTCTAGTTGAAAACAGACGTCTTGAGCAATCGTAGAGGCACTTTAATTCGATAAAAGTAATACTGTCTGTTCTAATACACAAAAAATATTGTGATCTTTTCGCACCCAAGGTGTGGCGGAGCAGTCAATGTAGTGAGACCAGGATTCTGCGGAGACCTTGGTGGGTAGAGTTACTCGATCTGGCCTAGATACCGTCATTATCAGAAAAATTATATATAATTACAATATATTCTCCAATAAAGTTAACAAGGATGAGCAATATGACTTTTATTTCACAATCCCCAAAAATATTAAAATCAACAGTCTTCCCCTTGAACCATTACTAGCAAAGAGAAAACGAGATCATCTCTTATTCCTATTAGCAAAACTAGGAACCTAATCTTCAAGCTCATTTCTAATGATTGGCCATACTGCAGCACAAAAATCAGCACCGCTTTAAGAAGAATGAGCTATGATATTACTGAAAGAGGACAACCAGTCATATGCCTTAACACTATACCTGTTAATCGGGCCGGGCTGACCCGTTTACAGCCCGGTTCAGCCCGATACTGTAGTGTGGGGGCGGGCTGGGACGGGTTGGGCAAGGAGCGGGTTTCAATCGAACAGTTTTTTGATACCAGTGCACCGGAACCCGCTAAGCCCGTTAACCCGTTAACGGGCTACAACCCGGTTCAGCCCGTTAACGGGTTGTTAACGGGCTACAGCCCGGTTCAGCCCGTTTATTAACGTTTTTTTATTTTATTTTAAATTTTTTTTTTTTTTAATGGACCAACTGAATCTCCTGATATTGACACTTGTATTTCTTATCTACACAAATATTTAGAAACATTATATAATTATTATGCTAACATTGTTGATGCTTCTTCTGATGTAGATGTAAATATTCTTTCAAGTTCAGTTTCAACATCTGGGACCAGTGCTTTGGATGATAATGATGGTGTTGAAGATTATTTGATTTGGTCTACAATAGGGGAGTATCAACAAACCAGTAGTAGGAATATCAATGAACTTCAATTCTACTTGCAAAAGTCATCAGATCCCCGCACAAAGGAATTTCTACCATTGGGTTAGTGGAGGAGCAACTCAAATCAATTTCCTGTTCTTTCGGCCATGGCTCGAGACGTGCTAAATGTGCCGATTTCAACAGTCGCATCAGAGAGCGCATTTAGCCAAGCAAGGCAGCAACTAGGAGATACCCGTCATTCATTGGGTAGCAACGCTTTGGAAATTCTAGTGTGCTTCAGAGATTGGATAAGATTAGAACGACGAAATCAAGGGCGTGAAGAGGTAGATAAAGCGAAGGACCAAGAAATTGGAGATAGAATGGTTTATGGTTCTAATTCAACCAATGCCGGAAACCAAGAACTTCATGTTGACATGGATGAACTTACAAAAATGATGCAAAGCATGTGATGTAC
>AWOL01S0162825.1:0-12138 GCA_000715115.1 Nicotiana otophora | reverse complement strand
GGGGGGGGGGGGGGGGGGGTGATGATGACTTCTAAGCCATGTTTTTCATTGATATATGCTTTTTTGCACTCTCTCACTTTCTCTCTCATGCAAACAAGATATCAATATACGTACAAAATAGACTTCCTAGAAAGAAAATCAATGACACCCTCTTCAATAATTAATCCTTAACCAATTAAAAGACGACGTAAATTGAATTCAATCAACATCCTTTAAAATATAATTTTAAGTTATACAACACCCTGCGGTGTAAAGATTATTTACAATATTAATATAATTTAATTTTTTATAGTCTGGTAAGTTATTATTTTTTCCTAAGTTATTAATCATGATAATTACAAAGTAATATGTAACTGGCTTTTAATTGACCTGGTTGTATAGAAATATCTTTTACAATATCGTGCATGGAACATAGACTCTTTAAAATATTGCTACACTAATTATTCATCAAAATGTATAATTCCTTTTTTTATTTTATGTGATATTTTTTCTTTTTAATTTGTTCAAAGAAAAATAATACTTTTCTATATTGAAATTAATTTAGCTTTAAATATTTTATTATACCCCTTATGATATAATTTTACAAGCACACGAATATTACGGCATGATCAAGATGAAAGGGCAACCCGGTGCACTAAGCTCCCGTTATGCGCGATAGTGCGAGGTCCAGCGAAGTACCGAACCACAAGGGTCTATTATACGCGGTCTTTCCTGCATTTCTACAAGAGGTTGTTTTCACTGTTCGAATCCGTGATCTCCCGATCACATGACAATAACTTTACCAGTTATACCAATGCTTCCCTTCGCCAGGTTCAAGATCAGAAGTTCTAAAAGATTTTTGTTCTTTCTTAAACTCTAATGTCCACTTAAATAGCTTGGCATAAAATGAATAGGAAGGAGTATTAGATAAAATTCCAAGATCAACCATGAGTCAGAAAAAGATCATAATCCTATATATATATATATATATTATCCCTGGTACATATCCTACAAGCTGCCAAGACCACATTGTTTTTGTTCTTGATTACTACCATATATTATACTTATATATTGAAACCCCAAACTCATTATGTCATTATTGGTTAATTGTCATAAGCCCATATATCATTATCATCACAGGGGGAAGTCCCAAAAAGAAAAGATACAAATCCCCAGAACTGAAGCTAAGCTATAGTTGTAACCAGGCTTTTTCAGATGGTTTTTTCCCACTAGTCTGTTTTCTTCCTTCATTGTGGGGCTAACCATCTGATCAAAAATTCCAAAACTAGACCTTTTAGAACAAGAATTTGGGTGGGGTTGGGGGGAGGTAAAGACAGAAAGAGTGAGAAGAGTCAGCCTACTACTGAGAATTAGATGCCATTAAACATTGTGCAGTGCAAAATATTCCCAAAACTATGGCCCTATTGTCATCAGATGAGGTGGTCCAGTTTTTCCAACTAATTCTAATTAAACACCCCCCTTCTATTAAAGCCACCCACCAATCTTTTCTCTCTTCAAGTTTTGGGACCATCATCTCTTCTTTTCCTTTTTCCTTTTTTTTCTTCATATTTTCTTAATTTTTATTTTTTTTATTTTTTATTTTCCACCCGGTGCCCAATGCTGGCAATGGGCTGCATACTAAATTGAATTCGCGCCTCGTAAAGTCAATTAAAGAAAAATGCGCTCCCTACCAGAATTTTTTCTATTCGTAGGACTCTAACATAAGACGTACAGTGAAGGAATTCAATTCATTCCACCATGGGTAATTTAATTTCTCAATGATTTTAGTAAAACATTTGGTAACTCTAAGTAGAGAGGTATCATAACATTGGGATAATAGTTGGTTATCTCTAGATACATGCAACGTTTTTTTGCCTTGGTGTAGTTGGCATCATAGCATTGTTCTTGAAGATAATGAAGTTTTAAAGTACTCTAATGTATAACAAGTTTTTTACAAGTTGAGCTGCTCTAATTAAGCTATTTTGGAGTATGTTAATTTAAGATTAAATCATATTAAACAAGCAACTTACTGATGGTAGGCTATAATTGAGTATTTTAGTCACTAATTGTACTCTAATTCACTATACTTTACTAGTGTTTGAGCTTTAATTAGTGTTATTTTACACTAAGTGTGTGTTTTATACCTTGTATGAGTAATTCCGAGTTATGAAGAGATTATGGAGCTAACTCGAGCTATTTTGGAGCTTTGAAATCTGCGTAAAAGCCCAAGGATTAAGTCGGAATCGTGTTCGGGGATCAACGAACGAATAGTGCACTTAATGGGAGAAACAAAGAGGAGAAGGAGGCTAAACAAGGTGCGCGACCGCGCACGAGACCCCTCCAGCGCGCACTTTAGCGCGCAAGTAAGGCAGTGCACTGCCAGAGGTGCGCGACCATATGCGTGGTAACACCTTCATGTGCGCGGCCGCACACGTCCACTTTCGGAAACTCCACCCAGGCCTATTTTTGTAATTTCGGAGATGACTCATTTAGATCTATATAAAGCCTAGCTTGTCTAAATATATGGTACCTAGGAACTTTTGACACAACTTCGCCCTAAGGAGGCCGAGGAGGCTAATGAGGAGTTGGAAGAACACAAGCACAAAGATTTTATCATTCTTACTCATTCAAGATCGGGTTTCGATTGAATTTATGTTTTCTTATACTTTAATTACATTTGTGAAGAATTTCTCCATGTCTATGGAGTGGATCCTTTTGGATTTTGATGGATTTGGTGTATTGATGATTGTTTGTGAATTATAACTCTATTTTTATGTATTTGAATCGGTTTTGAAAGATTTAATTATTGCATCTATATTCACTTATTCTTGTAATCGAAATAGGCATAACTTGCGATATTTTTGCATTATATTATTGGTTGAGTTCATAGATTCTTCTAAGTAATCGAAAGAGACTAGTTGAATCATTGATTAAATCTAGTAAGGAGAATAATCGAAAGAGGTTTTCCTAAAGACCGATCCACTACACATTCTTGCATATCTTCACAGTGTTTAAATTGGTTCATCTCGTGAGGTTAAGACTTAATCGAGAGAGGAGTTTTTGCTGAACATTTGTACTAATAATAGAGTGAATCCAAGAGACTCAATTGAATATTGGAAGTGAATTATCTAGAGTTAGATCCCGAACAATTATCTTGCATATATTCTGTCAAAACCCTATCTTCTTCCACTGATAACTTTAATTGCTTATTCCTTATTTCGATAATCACTAGTCAATAGTTGTAGATTTTAGATTCTTAGTTAAATTTTATTATTAATCATATAAATCTCAATTGTTGATCCTCCTTGATAACAATCAAGCTAGAAACTACGAGAATACTATACCCTCTAGACACGATATTATACTATACTATCTTTGGCTAGCGAGCACAATTTATTTTTCTTTTTACTTTTAATTTGTTCTTCACAGGTTTCTCACATGTATGCAGGATATAAGTTTATTTCTCTGGTGTATGACTCGATCCTCTTCAAGGGAAGTGATACCCTATGATCCAGAGTTGGAGAAATACTTGCGACATCTGAGAAAAAAAAGAGAATTAATAGAAAAATTCTTGGGTCAAACTTCGACTCAAGATATCATGGAAAATAAAGACAATGAAAGAGTAGACTTAGCTGCAAGGGAGGCAGCACAACAAGAAGCTGCACGGAGAATTGCTGATGAGACAGCCGAAATCAATGGGGGTCGAAGATTCAATCTAAACCGACCTTTAGTTGAAGACCAGTTCGAGAATGCAGCACCCTGACCTGGAAGATAATTGGGTGACTATGCTAGGCTAGTATATAATCAAGGACAGTCAAGTGTCAGACCCCCACCCATAGCAGCAAACAACTTCAAATTAAAGCAAGGCTTGCTTCAAACTATCCAAAATAACTGCACTTTCAGAGGAAAGATGAACGAAGATCATAATACTCACTTGATGGACTTTGACGATATCATGAACACCTTTAAATAAAATGGAGTATCAAAGGATGCTGTCTACTTAAGGGCATTCCCCTTTTCATTGAAAAATGACGCGAAGCAATGGCTTCGTAGCTTACCCGAAGGTTCTATCAGGATATGGGAAGATATGACCAAGAATGTTCTTGACAAGTTCTTTTTATCTGCAAAAACAGGGAAGTTCAGAAGGGAAATCCATAATTTCTTCCAGAAGGAGACAGAAATAATTGTTGAAGCTTGAAAACGATTCAAGGAGATAGTCAGAAAATGTCAGCACAATGGAATTGATTTGTGGATGTAGCTCCAGGAGTTTTGGGATGGACTGACACCGTTCTCGCGACGAACTCTGAATATTGCATGTGGAGGTTCACTAATGAAGAAAATACCGGAGGAGGTTGTCTTAATCCTTGATGAATTATCTGAGGACGCTGATTAGTGGCCGGATGAAAGTAATGAAAGAAGAAAATCAGTTGGGGTTTAGCAGGTGGACTCTAACACATCCATACAAGCCCAACTAGACACCATAGCTAAGGAGATAAGAAAGCTGACACTGGCCAAGGTACAAAGTGAGCCACAAACATCATGTGACTTCTGTGGATTGGGACACCCTACACATGAAGCATCAGCTGAGGAAGTCAACCTGTGGGGAAATTTAATAGAGGAAACTACCTAGGTAGGAACAATTATAATTCTATGGGTCAAAGACATCCAGGTTTTTCGTGGAGTTCACCTAATGAAAGCTTGAATTCATGGCAGCAAAAATAATCCCAGACCCCAGGGTCAAGGACCACCGGATTTGCAAAGCCAGCAAAGGTAAGAATACCAGCCACAACAGCCAAATCAGTCTAGTATGGAAGATCTCATGAAGGCATTCATCAACAAATCAGATGAGAAATTTGAGACTCGGGGCACCTCCATTCGAGAGCAGGGCACGACCATCCGGAATTTAGAAAGACAATTAGGACAGATTGTAATTTGTTTTATCTGAGAGGACTACTGGGACTTTTCCCTCTGACACTGAAAAGAACCTAAAAGAAACAATCAAAGTTGTATCTCTGAGAAGTGACAAAATATTGGTTGATCTAGTAGTGAAAGCTAGACCCATGGTGGTGAGCAAGAAGGCGGAGACACCAGTAGAGAAAAAAGGTGAAGAGCATAAATGCCAGATTAGTGGGGTACAAAAGGAGACTAAATAAAGTAGACATATGCCAGCTCTGCCATTCCCTCAAAAGATGAAGCGAGAAAAACTTGACAAATGTTTTGGGCAATTCTTGGAAATGCTCAAGCAACTCTATGTGAACATTCCCTTCACAGAGGTACTTACTCAGATGCCTGCTTATGCAAAGTTCTTGAATGAAATCTTGTCTAGCAAGAGCAAACTGGAGGATACAGTTGTGGTCAAGTTGAATGCCCACTAGAGTGACATATTACAAAATAAAATTTCCCAACAGTGTGGGGACCCAAGAAGCTTCACAATACCTTGCTCGTTGTGGAGTGGAAAATTTTATAAGCCCTCTGTGATTTTGGTGCGTCTATAAATCTAATACCTCTATCTGTATTCAGGAAATTAGAAGGTGAGCTTGGAGTTATTAAATCAATACCAGTATCTCTACAACTGGCTGACCAGACCACCATTTTGTCTGAGGGAATCATTGAGGATATTCTAGTACTGGTGGATAAATATTTGTTCCCCGTAGACTTTATTGTGGTAGATATGAAGGTGAACAAGGAAGTGCCTCTAATTCTGGTGAGGCCATTCTTGTGTACATGAAGAGCTTTCCTTGATATCTATGAAAGGAAGCTTATGCTCAAGGTAACGAAAAAGTGGTGTTCCAGATTAAGAGGATGATGAAATACCTCAGTGATGAGGCATCCGCCTACTCGTGTTCCAAGCTTGATGTGGTTGGAGAATTGGCTTAAAAATAAATGTTTGATAAGCTTGTGGGGGATACTCCCAAGAGGTGTATTACTCAGTCTAGCACAGTGTAGGATAATCCTAAAATAAAGAAAGAGTCTGAAGCACTTGAAACTGAAGATCAAGTGGTTGATGAGGAGAAATTAAAAGAGGAGGCTTCTAAGCTTAATGTGGAATTGAAAGTCTTCCCTACTCACTTAAAATATGCTTTTCTTGAAACTCACAATTCTCCTGTAATTATTTATGTTGATTGACATGTACACATGAGTGACAGCTGGTGGAGCTACTGAAGAAGCACAAGAAGGCCATTGGCTGGAGTATAGCTGATATTCAAGGAATCAATCCAGCAATTTGCATGCACAAAATTATGTTGGAAGAAAATAGCAAACTAGTTTTGCAGCCCCAATGCAAGTTGAACAAAAATTTGGAAGAAGTATTGCACAAGGAGATCATCAAATTGCTAGATACATGAGTGAGTTTTCCCATCTCTAATAGCCAGTGGATTAGTCCAGTACAAGTTGTACCTAAGAAGGGCGGCATGACAGTGGTGAGAAATGAAGACAATGAATTGATTCTCACAAGAACAGTCACTGGGTGGAGAATGTGCATTGATTATAGAAAGCTGAATGATGCAACAAGGAAGGACCACTTCCCACTCCCCTTTATTGATCAAATGCTAGAGAAAGTGGTTGGACATAGATGCTACTGCTTCTTGGATGGGTAATCAGGCTACAATCAGATACCATTGCCCAGAAGATGTTGAGAAGACCATATTCACATGCCTGTCAGGTATGTTTGCTTACAAGAGGATGTCATTTGGGTTGTGTAATGCACCTGCCACTTTTCAGAGGTGCATGATGTCTATATTCTCTAACTTAAATGGGAAGTGTCTAGAAGTATTCATAGATGATTTCACCTTCTTTGATGATGACTTTAAAGACTGATTGAAGAACTTAGAGCTCGTGCTTGAACGTTTTGAAGCCACACACTTAGTTCTTAACGAGGAGAAATATCACTTCATGGTGAAAGAAGGAATTGTCTTGGACCACAAAGTAACTGCACATGGAATTGAAGTTAACAGAGCCAAGGTGGATGTAATTGCTAGGCTCCCTCCACCAATTTCTATGAAGAGCATAAGGAGTTTTTTGGGACATGCTGGATTCTATAGGAGGTTCATCAAAAACTTCTCCAGCATTACCAAACCGTTGACTACGTTACTAGAAAAGGATGTCCAGTTTGTTTTCAATGTGGAGTGCTTAAGAGCATTTGAATTGATAAAGGAAAACCTGGTCAATGCTCTTATTATGGTGACACCTGATTCGAGCCAGCTATTTGAGATAATGTGTGATATCAGTGATGTAACTATAGGGGCAGTTCTGAGGAAAAGAAAAGATAAAATGTTTAGGCCTATTTACTATGCCAGCAGAACGTTGAATGATGCTCAAGTCAACTATGCCACTACCGAGAAAGAGTTCTTTACTGTGTTTTTTTCTTTTGACAACTTTAGATCATACCTGATGGGGAGAAAAGTGATTGCACACATGGATCACTCAGCCTTGAAATATCTGTTGAGTAAGAAAGAGTCCAAGCTGCGTCTGGTGCGGTGGGTGTTATTGCTACAAGAGTTTAACTTGGAGATCAAAGATAGTAAATGCACAGAAAATCAAGTCGTCGATCATCTATCTCGACTTGAGAGACCTCCGGTTGAAANCTGCGTCTGGTGCGGTGGGTGTTATTGCTACAAGAGTTTAACTTGGAGATCAAAGATAGTAAATACACAGAAAATCAAGTCGTCGATCATCTATCTCGACTTGAGAGACCTCCGATTGGAGNACAGTTGATGTGAGAGAAGAGTTCCCTGATGAGCAGATTTGCTCAGTTGCTGCAGTCTCCGAAAGATCGTCTTGGTATGTTGATGTAGCTAATAATTTTAGCTAGCGGATGGTTACCACGTGACCTCTCTCGTGATCAGAGAAGGAAGCTTCATGGTGAGGTAAAAAGTTATTTGTGGAATGAACATTTCTTGTTTAAACTGTGTGCATATGGTGTGATTCGAAGATGTGCCTGAACGAGATATGGAGAGCATTTTGTCACATTGCCATGATGGAGCAGTTGGAGGACACTATGGTGGAAATTGTACTGCAACTAAGGTAATAGAAGCCGGTTTCTATTGGCCTACCCTGTACAAGGATGCACGAGCGTACGTAGCTGCATGTGACAAGTGTCAATGGGCAGTTAATATTAGCAAGAGGGACGAGATGCTTCTCAACTCCATTTTGGTGTGCGAAATTTTTTACGTTTGGGGCATTGACTTTATGGGTCTGTTTCCATCATCGCATTCTTATGAGTATATCCTACTCCTAGTAGCCGTTGACTATGTCTCAAAGTGGGTCAAAGCAATCCCTACTAGGACCAATGATGCTCGAGTGGTGTGTGAGTTCTTACGAAGGAACATCTTCACCCGCTTTGGGACACCCCGAATGATTATCAGTGACAATGGGTCACACTTTGTGAACAAGCAATTTACTGAACTGCTGTCCAAGTATGGAGTCATACAAAACAGGAACCCCGTTCCATGCCCAAACTAGTGGGCAAGTTGAAGTAGCTAACCATGAGCTTAAGCGAATTCTTGAAAGAACGGTTAGTGCTTCCCATAAGGATTGGTCTGTAAAGTTGGAGGTAACTCTATGGGTATACATAACTGCGTTCAAAATAACCATAGGGACTTCACCGTTTAAACTGGTGTATGAAAAATCGTATCACGTACCTGTTGAGACAGAACATAAAGCTTATTGGGTAATTAAGATGCTTAATCTTGATCTTAGTCTTGCAAGAGAATACCGGTTGGTGCAGATGAATGCATTGGAGGAGTTTATACTGGACACATATGAAAGTGCGCGGATCTTCAAGGAAAAGACTAAGAGGTGGCATGATAGTCTGATTAAGCCAAAGGAGTTTCATGACGGGGACATTGTCCATCTATACAATAGTATACTCAGATTGTTCCCCGCAAAATTTAAGTCCAGATGGACGGGACCTTATGTGGTGAAACATGTATCACCATATGGATCAATTGAGATTCAGAACATGGACGGAATAGAAAGTTTCAAAGTAAATGGGAACAGGCTTAAACCGTATCTTGCTGGAGGATTTGCTCAGCAATCCTCGAGCATCTAAATTAGTTGAGATGCCCAGTTGAGTCAAGCTGATGACTATAACTCAGAACTACCTCTAACTGTTCTACTAGAGTAATTTTTCACCTTTATTTATAGTGTAGAATAGATAGAAATTAGTATATATTATGACTTAGTAGGTGAGTGAAGGTACATGTTGCAGACGATCAGGACTGGGGGTGCCAAAAGGCCCCTTTAGAATAATGTATATGTACGCGCATATGGGGCACCTGAAAGGTTGACCGCGCATATGGCCGTGCACATTCACCAGCACACTGACTCATATGCGTGACCGTGCATGCGAGGACTTGACCGCGCACAGTTAAGTAATTTCCCCCCTTTTATTACCCCCCCCCCCAAATCTTTCCTTTCCTCTCTGCAACAGCAACAAGTTCAACACCCCACTTACTCTCATTCCTTTCCTCAAAGGCACTCTTTATTAGAGACCCTTCAGGTATGTCCCTTGTTTTCTTTTTCTTCTTGGTTAATTGTAGAAATTTTTGTGGCATGTAGTTTTTTGTTTGTTTCTTTGTTTATCTCTGTTACTTGTGAGGTGGAGGTCGAGTCTCACCAAGGGAGACTGACCATCTGATTTTTAGGAGTGAAATTAGTGTTTTCTTAGTTTATTTAGGGCTAAAAGTTGCTTGTGGGTAGATAGGAGCAATTATGCCAACTACGTGGTTGTGTAAATGCCACAAAAAGGTTGAAGGTGTATTTTTGGGACAAACTGTGAGGGTAAAATCTGAGTAGCCTTTCGGGGTTCACCAAGAGATTCATTAGTTGATAGTTGGCAGTTTGTTACAAGTACTATGGCTCCATCAAGGAAACAAAAAACTATAAGTGCCTCCACAAGTGGTCAAGCTGGCACATCCCGATCGCGGGCTTCGGCATCCACTTGCCCATATGATCAAAACAAGTTCGTCTCATAGGAAGCCCAAGAACGATTTCATAGCAAAGCAAGCAAAAAGCCCATACTGAAAAGGGGAATTGATATTGGATCTCTCCAAAATGACTATCCCAGAGTGTATAATGAATTGGTTAGGCAAGGCCTGGGGGTCTTCTTCGAAGAACCTGACGAGACAAATTTAATGGTTGTTCGGAAATTCTATGCGAACTGCCCGGAACATAAAGACCGTGTATATACAATCCAACAGAAGAGAGTAGACTTCTCCAAGGAGGCCATCCAAACGGCCAACCACCTGCTAGAATATGTGGATGATCCTAATACAGGATACTACTATGTCACGCATAATGGAAAACCATACCTGTGGAACCTGTTCCTTGCAAACATCTATGTACCTGGCAAGGAGGTAGTGTGGCTAAAGGAGGGGCACAAATTTCACTCGACATCGCTTACTTTTGAAGGGAAATGCTGGCTACATATCATTAATAACCGTCTGCTGCCTTCGGGCAATACCATTGAGGTGAATGGTCCCCGGGCTGCTCTGATTTGGTGCTTTGTCAATGGACATGATTTTGATGTGGCTCAGGTCTTTCAAGAAGAGATGACCATTTGTTGCCCTGTGCAAAGGTATGGGTTCTTTTTCCATCATTAGTCACTCGTTTATGTTGTGAGGCACGAGTACCAGAAAACAAGGCCACGAATGAGAAAGTCAAGCGAGAAAAGAAATTTTGGGCGGATAAAGTTATAATCGGGATAGAACCTGCTGAGCCTGCTGAAGCGGATAGCGAGGAATCTGATGCACCCAATGAGATCCATGAGGCACACAGTGAGGATGTCGCTACATCTCCACCGCATGACCAGGGAGTTGGGCAACCTTTAGGCATCGGTTAAGACACGAGAATGAGCACTTTAGAACAAGAGATGGCGGGGATGCGTACTTCGGTCAATGATTTGGATGATCGAATAAACTCCATTGCTACACAGAATGCAAAATCTGATAAAACATCATGGCATGGCTGTGTGCACTTAGCCGGGCTTTTCATCTGGACCCCGCCACCGTCTCCAACACAGAATGAATTGATGAGGGGAGTTTTTCTTCACCTACGCATTTTTCTTTGTGTGTCATGGGGACATGCCACCATTTAAAGTGTGGGGTGGGGGATATTGTGTGCATGTATATGAATCTTATTTTTGGTAGTTGTAGTTTTATTTTGGTTAGTTGCAACAAAAAGATTTCCTTTTGTAGGTCGTGTATTAATTGCCCCTTGATTTTTCTTTGTGTCGCGGTTCTTTTTCAAGGGTTTTGTTTGAACCGGGTGTAGTTAGTTTTTATTTGTGTTAGTAGTGGAAAGCCTTGTGATATGATCTGAATTGAAAGCAATATCGTTTGACTCTATTATGCCTTGAGAACAGTGAGTGCTTTAGTTGTGACGCTTAGGCTCAGTTTGTAACTCTAGTATAAGTATCTTAAATTGTAGGATCTTAACTTTACTTAACCGCTTTGACTAGAGTGTATTGATAATCCAATCTTGAGTGAGTTATGTGCCATGTGTGTAAGGTTTTGTATTATTCTTTGCACTACATTTAATGTCTAGAACTTGCCCCGTGTGTTTGCAAAGAGAAATAGTAGTTTTATTTAGTCTTCGAAGTGATATAGGCATTTCTTTGTTGAGCCAGATATATACTTCTGCCCACCTAATTGTTATGTATCGTAGTTAACCCCTTGAGCATGTAATCCTATTTCTTTGGCAACCACATTACAAGCCTTACCCAATTGTTTGAATTGACCATGTATTTTAACCTTGGATCTCTCATGAGAACTTGAATTTGTTATGAACTTTGTAAAAGCGAAGTGTGGTGTGGTTGATTTTACTTTTGAGTAGAACATTGAAATAAGGAGAAAGGTGCATAACTTTGAAATAAGGAGAACTATTGAAATAAGAAGAAAATAATAAGCGTATGATTGTGAAAATATTTTTTGATAGTGGTAACTCTTGATGTTATTGTGCTTAAAGGACTAGCGAGTTAACGTATATTAGCTGGAGTTATGGTTTGACATAAGTGTGGGGTTTCAAACAGTGAGAAGTATGTATTAAAGTGCTTAGGGATGTGTAGTCATTCTTATATCTAAATGTATCCTACCCGTACCGCAGGCTATATTACAACCAATTAAAATCCTACTTGATCCTTGACTGAATGAGCTCAATTAG
>AWOL01S0162817.1:4739-17907 GCA_000715115.1 Nicotiana otophora | reverse complement strand
TTCATCATGTCATCTTGCCATTTGAGAATATGTTCAAAATGTGAAATATGTGTTAGGAATGTTAAGACTTCATGTCAAGTTTGAAATAAAGGTTGTTTTACCAAATTGTATGAAAGGCCCTTATGTGCCTGGGATTTCCCAAATTGCTCATATGTTAATTAATGTCTTGAATGGGAAGCCCTATTGATGACGATAATGATAATGATATTTAAAGGTGGAAAAGGGAACTGGAACTATGAAATACGANGTAGAGAGTGGGTTGGGAAATGATGGAATCTTCCACAAAAGAGCCTTAAAATATTGATGCACACATAGTGTTTGATAGTATGCTCAAATGAGCCAAAACCATGTTCATCTTCCTAATTTTGGTTCAATTTTATTATATTGCTAAAATAGATTGAAGTTGCTAATAGTCCGGAACATCTTAGAATTTTAAGAGGCTCAATTGAGGTATGTTGGCTAAACCCCCTTCTTCTTAGAATCGAATCTCACGGTGCTCATGTAATTGGAGTAAGTCCTTGATCATTATTGAATTGGCTTTTCCTAATGTGGTTGTGTTGAAGGATATTTGTTCAATGTTTATGCTAAATGCTTCATCATGTCATCTTGCCATTTGAGAATATGTTCAAAATATGGAATATGTGTTAAGAATGTTAAGACTTCATTTCAAGATTGAAATAAATGTTGTTTTGCCAAATTTTATGAAAGGTCCCTATGTGCCTGAGATTTCCCAAATTTCTCATATGTGAATTAAAGTCTTGAATGGGAAGCCCTATTGATGACAATAATGATAATGATATTTGAAGGTGGAAAAGGGAACTAGAATTATGAAATACGGCCAAGTGCCAAGAATGACTTTGTAATCGTAATCACTAGTGCCAATGAATTGAAAGTATATGAAAGAAGTTCGATATGAGATGATTGACTGAAGAAGGTAATGTATCAAATGAGATGGTCTAGCCGATCGGGCCGAGATCGGACTCTGTGTAAGAACACAGTGGTATTGTGAATAAAATTGTGGTAATGTCTCAAATGAGATGGCCTAGCCGATCGGGCCGTGATCGGACGCCATGCAGCACACATGGTGGTACTGTACCGGAAATTATAATGAAATTATGGTAATGTCTCAAATGAGATGGCCTAGCCGATCGGGCCGAGATCGGACTCCGTGTAAGAATACAAAGGTATTGGGAATTGTGGAATATCGGTACTAAAGGTCACCCAACCTAGTAATATGAAAATTGTCTTGAAAATGTATATGATCCTTAACTTATTGTTTTACTATTATTTGAAGACCTTATTGAATTCTTGATTGTCCCTCTTGTATTATTATTCATTCTATTGAGTTGGTGTTTAGCTATACATACTAGTGCTATTCGGCGGTACTAACGTCCCTTTTGCTGGGGGCGCTGTATATTTAAATGGATGCAGGTGGTTACATAGCAGACAATGCGGATCTCAGATAGTGCTGCATCCTCTTCTCAGCGGACTCGGTGAGCTCCATTTCATTCTGGGGTCATGTATTGTACCTTTTATTTATATCATGATCATTTTTGAGGTATAGCCAGGGCCTTATTACCGACACCATCTTTATTCTTTTTTGTATCTTTAGAGGCTCCGTAGACACTATGTGGGTTGTATATGGGTGTTGGGAATGTTAAACAAGTTATGTTGTGTTTGATCACTTGTTCCACTTGAACTATAAGAAATGTGTATTTTGAGACTTAAAGGCGCAATGACTAATGAAATGATTTAGGATTGTATAAATGAGATTACTACTATATAATTAATGAAATCACGCCTTTTCTTGATCATGAGTTAATTGGGTAGAAAGTATCTAATAGGATTGCTCGGCTCGGTTGAGCGCCGGTCGCGCTTCCCAGGGATGGGACGTGACACTTTATCTTTCTTCCTGTTTGAGTCTCTATCATCGCCTTCCATTTGAGAAAAATTCCGAGTACCTCATCTTTGGTTTTCATAGTATACACCCTCTCCAGGAAAAGTCATCAATAAAGGTTATAAAATAGTGTTTCCCACCTAATGAAGGTGTTTTGAAAGCACCCCAAACATCAGAGTGAATATAATCCAAAATACCTTTAGTATTATGGATATCTGTTCCAAATTTAACTCTTGTGTGTTTTCCCTTGACACAATGCTCACAAAACTCCAAATTGCAAGTCTTTACTCCTTTTAACAATCCTTGATCTGATAAAATTTTCAAGGATTTTCCTCCAGCATGTCCCAAGCGCATGTGACATAGCTTGGTTACTTCTGTCTCCTTGTCATCACTAGATGTCACTGTTATTGTCCCAATAACTATACTACCGTGATAGTGGTACATGCTATTATTTCGCCGAATTCCCTTCATTACCACTAGTGCACCGGAGCTTATTCTCATTATCACATTTTCTGCAACGACTTTGAACCCCCTTGACTCTAGGGCTCCTACAGAAATGAGATTTTTTTTCAATTCTGGTACGTATCAAATATCTGTTAATGTTCTGATCAATCCATCATGGTTTCTTAATGCGGTAAGAGGATTGTTATTTACGGTGTGAATAACTCCACATTCTCCTTCTTGAAAATCAACAAACCAGTCCCGGTTGGGACAAATATGATAGCTACAAACTGAATCCAGTAACCATATGTCACATGATTTGAATGGCTCAGTTTTAACTAGTGAGAAATCAGAGTCGTCACAATCACCTACATTTGAATCCATGACATCCTTCTCATTGTTAGGTTTGGCCTTGTTTTTCAACTTTGGAAGTCTTTCTTCCAGTGCCCCTTTTCTCGGCAAAAGGCGCATTCATCTTTGTTGGGTCTGGATCTTGACTTGGATCTTCCTTTCTTCGTTCTCATATGATTTTGAGAATGACCTCTCACGACCAATGCTCCTTCTTCTCCACTTTTTTATTTTTCTCTCTTTCTTTGTTCATAGCTGTACAAGGCAGAACAAACTTCTTTGAGAGATACTTCATCATTCCCATGAAGTAGAGTAGTTTCGAGGTGTTCGTACTCATCGGAAAGTGAACTTAATAATATTAAGGCCATATCTCCATCACTAAAAGTCACTTCCATATTCTGCAAATCTGTCGCCAACTTATTAAAGCTGGTGATATGATCATTCATTGTAGTATCAGGAACATATGTGAAGCGTAACAGTCTTTTTTTCATGTAAAGTTTATTTTGACTATTTTGTTTCAAGAATTTATCCTCCAATGCATTCGACAATTTACTTGCAGAAGTTTCTTTTGTGTATGGATACTTCTGTTCTCTTGTGAGGTAAGATCGAATGGTACCACAAGCAACGCGGTTGATAATCTTCCAATCTCTTTCTCCTATATTGTCTGGTTTCTTTTCTTCTATGGCAATATCTAGCCCTTGTTGAAAAAAGACATCAAGAACCTCAACTTGTCTTTTCTTCTACTTCTATTCAAAAATAATTTTTCTTAAAAAAAAAAAAAATTGACAAAACACCTCAACTTTCTAAAATAAATAATTTTGACTCCATAAGCTTAGCCAAACAAGCTATAATATAGAGCGGTGCTGGGTTGCCAGTTGCAACCCACATGTGACAGCTAGAGTAGAATTTAGTTAATCCACTAAGAAGAGCAATTTTCGAGGGATTTGCATCCTAAATCTGAGTACAAGTACCCTTGTAAGTTGTAACTACTTTACTTAATGGCCACTTTCACATTTCTTGAAAGAGCATATATATTGCAAAGCGAAATTATTTTGCGGAGATTTCGGTAAACGATAGATTGTTGTTAATTTAAACAATATCAAAACTTAAAAGGGCTAATTCATATTCACAAAATAGTTTTTAAAAAAAAGGCAGAACAGGAATTTCATTATGTAATCAGCTGTATATCTAAGTAGAAATCACACCCGTAAGAACCCGTTTTAACGGTAAAAGTTGTGTTGCCTAATTTTTATACTACGTATACTTCCTTAAAAAATATACATAATTAATCCAAAAAAAGTAGTAGCGATATGGTGTCTTATAAGAAAAAATACTAATGACCGGGAAATTCAATTAAAAAATCAATGCACAGAGAAGGATTTTACTATTCATCAAAACAAAGAAAGGACTAGTGTTGTTAAATTAGAAGGGGAAAATGCAATTAAGGTTTGTTTTAACCAACAAGTAATTGATCATGCCCAAAAATATTAATTAAGGTCATCTAGAAATTTTCTCACTCCTATTTGGTTTTATATCTTTCCATCCTTTAAATTTAATTCCTGCTTTCAATAATAGCATATATATATAGCAATAGCATAACATACAATATTTAGTTGTTAGAGAAATGTGCGATGACTTTGTTAAAATACTTTTCTAAGATTCAAGAAAAACATGGTGCCAAAAGAATAAAGAGAATAGACAGTAGCGAAAACTAATGAATTAGTTACGTGGTTCAAACGATTAAATTAACAATAGTTTTCATCAAGATTGTGATTCTCTTATGTATATATGGCGGGTTTTTCTTCTTAAATTGATGAATAGGCATGTGATATAACAAATCTTTGATTAATTTTATACTCCCTTCGTTCACTTTTAGTTGTCCATTTTGAACTTTTTACGTCTCTTAAGAAACAATAAATAAAGTGCATAATTTACCATAATACTCATATTAATTGGTGTATAGTCTTAATTGATTTGGAATGAGTTATTAATGCTAAGGGCAAAACAGAATAAATAAATAATTTTTCTCTTGATATGCCAAAAGTGACAAGTAAAAATAAAAATTTATTTTTTAGAATACTTGACAATTAAAAGTGAATGGAGAGAGTATGTTGTTAAGATCTTCATACGTTTATCGTGCGGCTTAATTACTAAATAAATAAAATGATTTTAAATATAAATAAAATGATTTTAAATCTTACTACCGATTATCGTGGTAATTAATACTACTCCATTAAGTAAGCTAATTAATTTATACACACTAACTATGCTTTTAAAATCTTCCTAGAGATATGGTGCTAACTCCAAGTGACCTTTCACTTCCTTTTTCTTTTCCGTACTAACATAAGTTGGCAAACTTTACAACTCGATCAGATCAGCTTCTTAGTTCCCTATAAAAACCCATCCATACTATGCATGCCTTGTAATTCACAGCTTATTCCCAAAACCCAAAAAATGGGATTCTTAACAAACTTAGTTGGTTGTTTCATTGCCTTTGCTATATTATTTCCCTCATCCAAAGCTGAAGACTCTTCAACCGATATAAGGTTTCGCGATGAATGTGTTAGAGCTCACAATAAATATCGTGAAATAGTTGGTGTTGGCCCCATGGTATGGGACGATACGCTAGGGGAGTATGCCCTAAATTTTATCGAACAGAATCTTGATAACTGTATCCCCTTACCGTCCTCTGGTGGCCCTTACGGCGAAAATGGATACGCCGTCTACCCTCATATTCCTGAAGCGGAGGATGCCCTGCGTACGTGGTTCAGTGAGAAGCCGCTCTACGATATTTCTCCATTTATTTGTATGGTAACAGGAACATGTAAACACTACACTCAGCTGGTTTGGCGTAATTCAGTACGTTTTGGTTGTGCTTATGCTCGATGCAACGATGGGTGGTTTCTCATGATTTGCAGTTATGATCCACCAGGTAATGTTGAAGGAGAACTTCCGTATTGAAGAGCAACAATCCTTTAGTTGCAACTTCCAAATACATCATATGAATAAATTAAGCTTTACGCATGTGTGTTAGCTAGGGAAAATAAATCCAGTAGTACTATGCTATGTGATGTTATCCACCGATCTTACCAAGTTGGTATATAATAATCGAATGCTGTAGTAGACGCTGTAGAATCTATCTAGGGACATATATATGGATCTAAATTGATATCCATATGGACCGTTTAAATTCTTGCATGCTTGTTCATTAATATATATATATATAGAGAGAGAGAGATATAAGAGTACTGTTTGTGGTTTTATTTTCGTTATTATATTCTTGGTTTACAATTTTCTTTATGGCGACGGGTGTTATAGTCAATTTGTGCATACAACGACTATTCTACCAACTAGATATACATCCAAATAGGTCTGAAGTGCAACCAATGGTTTCATGCACTTAAGGCCAATAAGTGTGAAGTGAAAAATTGCACTTCATATGCACTTAAGGCAGAAAGGTCTAAAGTGCAACCGACGTTTTCATGCACTTAAGGCCAATAAGTGTGAAGTGAAAAATTGCACTTCATATGCACTTAAGGCAGAAAGGTCTAAAGTGCAACCGACGTTTTCATGCACTTAAGGCCAATAAGTGTGAAGTGAAAAATTGCACTTCATATGCACTTAAGGCAGAAAGGTCTAAAGTGCAACCGACGTTTTCATGCACTTAAGGCCAATAAGTGTGAAGTGAAAAATTGCACTTCATATGCACTTAAGGCAGAAAGGTCTAAAGTGCAACCGACGTTTTCATGCACTTAAGGCCAATAAGTGTGAAGTGAAAAATTGCACTTCATATGCACTTAAGGCAGAAAGGTCTAAAGTGCAACCGACGTTTTCATGCACTTAAGGCCAATAAGTGTGAAGTGAAAAATTGCACTTCATATGCACTTAAGGCAGAAAGGTCTAAAGTGCAACCGACGTTTTCATGCACTTAAGGCCAATAAGTGTGAAGTGAAAAATTGCACTTCATATGCACTTAAGGCAGAAAGGTCTAAAGTGCAACCGACGTTTTCATGCACTTAAGGCCAATAAGTGTGAAGTGAAAAATTGCACTTCATATGCACTTAAGGCAGAAAGGTCTAAAGTGCAACCGACGTTTTCATGCACTTAAGGCCAATAAGTGTGAAGTGAAAAATTGCACTTCATATGCACTTAAGGCAGAAAGGTCTAAAGTGCAACCGACGTTTTCATGCACTTAAGGCCAATAAGTGTGAAGTGAAAAATTGCACTTCATATGCACTTAAGGCAGAAAGGTCTAAAGTGCAACCGACGTTTTCATGCACTTAAGGCCAATAAGTGTGAAGTGAAAAATTGCACTTCATATGCACTTAAGGCAGAAAGGTCTAAAGTGCAACCGACGTTTTCATGCACTTAAGGCCAATAAGTGTGAAGTGAAAAATTGCACTTCATATGCACTTAAGGCAGAAAGGTCTAAAGTGCAACCGACGTTTTCATGCACTTAAGGCCAATAAGTGTGAAGTGAAAAATTGCACTTCATATGCACTTAAGGCAGAAAGGTCTAAAGTGCAACCGACGTTTTCATGCACTTAAGGCCAATAAGTGTGAAGTGAAAAATTGCACTTCATATGCACTTAAGGCAGAAAGGTCTAAAGTGCAACCGACGTTTTCATGCACTTAAGGCCAATAAGTGTGAAGTGAAAAATTGCACTTCATATGCACTTAAGGCAGAAAGGTCTAAAGTGCAACCGACGTTTTCATGCACTTAAGGCCAATAAGTGTGAAGTGAAAAATTGCACTTCATATGCACTTAAGGCAGAAAGGTCTAAAGTGCAACCGACGTTTTCATGCACTTAAGGCCAATAAGTGTGAAGTGAAAAATTGCACTTCATATGCACTTAAGGCAGAAAGGTCTAAAGTGCAACCGACGTTTTCATGCACTTAAGGCCAATAAGTGTGAAGTGAAAAATTGCACTTCATATGCACTTAAGGCAGAAAGGTCTAAAGTGCAACCGACGTTTTCATGCACTTAAGGCCAATAAGTGTGAAGTGAAAAATTGCACTTCATATGCACTTAAGGCAGAAAGGTCTAAAGTGCAACCGACGTTTTCATGCACTTAAGGCCAATAAGTGTGAAGTGAAAAATTGCACTTCATATGCACTTAAGGCAGAAAGGTCTAAAGTGCAACCGACGTTTTCATGCACTTAAGGCCAATAAGTGTGAAGTGAAAAATTGCACTTCATATGCACTTAAGGCAGAAAGGTCTAAAGTGCAACCGACGTTTTCATGCACTTAAGGCCAATAAGTGTGAAGTGAAAAATTGCACTTCATATGCACTTAAGGCAGAAAGGTCTAAAGTGCAACCGACGTTTTCATGCACTTAAGGCCAATAAGTGTGAAGTGAAAAATTGCACTTCATATGCACTTAAGGCAGAAAGGTCTAAAGTGCAACCGACGTTTTCATGCACTTAAGGCCAAATAAGTCTGAAGTGCAAATTGTCCAGAACGCCATCTATTCCCCATACCGTCCTCTGGTAGCCCTTACGGCGAAAATGGATACGCCATCTATTCCCCATACGGGTGGGCCTGGATCTGTTTCTGTTAGGCCTGAAGTGTTTGGGCCATCTATTCCAACACCCCCTCAAGCTGGAGGGTGACAAAACACCCATCTTGCAGAGAAGATGCTGATGTTGAATACCAGTGAGTGGTTTAGTGAAGATGTCAGCAAGTTGAGATTGAGAGGAACGTATTGCAAAGAAATCAGGCCACAAGCAAGCTTTTCCCTAACGAAATGACAATCAAGCTCAATATGCTTGGTCCTCTCATGAGATATAGGGTTATTGGCAATGCTGATAGCTGATTTATTATCACAATGAAAAGGAATAGGGGAAGAAATGGTGAGACCCAAGTGAGCAAAAAGTCTCACTAGTCAAGTAAGCTCAACCACAGTCTTCCTCAAAGGCCTGTACTCAGCCTCTGCAGATGACAAGGAGACTGTGGGTTGTTTCTTAGATTTCCAGCAAATAGGCTTCCACCAAGAGTGACAAAGTAGCCACTAACATATTTTCTAGAAGATGGACAACCTGCCCAATCAGAATCTAAAAATGCTTGAAGAGAGAAATTCTGAGTTCTGTTGAAGAAGATGCCTCTGTTAGGGTCTTTGACTAAGTATCTAAGGACATGAAAAGCAACATGCATGTGAGCAATTCTGGGAGCATTAAGGAACTGACTGAGGTGTTGAACTAAGAAGGAAATGTTAGGCATGGTATGCTGCAAAATATTGAGCTTGCCTATCAGTCTTCTGTAGGGAAAAGGATCAACCTAACCATCACTAGAAATGGAGGTGAGCTTAATAGACAATTCTAAGGGTGTCACCACAGGTGAGGCAGAAGAACAATGAAATTATGATAGAAGCTCTTTAAGGTATTTGTGTTGATTGACAAGTAGACCATGAGGCAGACACTTCAAAACCCAGGAAATAATGCACAGTCCCCAAATCCTTGATCTTGAATTGTTGATCCAGAAATGCTTTGAGAGAAGTCATCTCAGAATCATCAATCCCAGCCAATAAAATGTCATCCACATATATAACAATAAGTATAGTGGAAGTGCCAGAGGATTTGGTGAATAAGGAATAGTCATTAAGGCTGGATGAGTAACCCTTGGAGGTAAGAGCATGAGATAACTTGGCAAACCATTGCCTGGAGGCTTGTTTAAGGCCATACAAGGACTTCTTCAGCTTACACACAAGTGGAGGACCAGAAGAGGAGAAATAGACTATAAGACCAAGATGAACCTTCATATACACCACTTCAGAGAGATCCACATGCAAAAATGTATTGTTGACATCAAGTTGATAGATATTCCAAGAATGCTTGGCATCCAGATCAAGCAAACACTTAATAGTAGTGAATTTGACTACAGGAGAAAATGTCTCAAACTAGTCAATGCCAACCTGTTGAGTGTCCCCCCTTATTACCAACCTAGCTTTATACCTTTCAATGTTACCATCTGAGTGTTGCTTGATTTTATATACTCATCTGCAAGGAATGACCTTTTTACCATGAGGCAAAGGCACTATGTCCCAAGTCTGATTGGCCTCTAATTCCTAAAATTGTTTCATCATGGCTTCCTGCCAAACAGGGTTAGAAATAGCTTGATGATAAAGGCAAGTTCAGACAAGGATATAGGTGAATATGTGGAGGAAGAACAAATAGAGGAGTGAGTAGGAGGGACAACATAACAAATGTAGTCCTTAAAGTGAGTAGGAGTGACGGTAGGTCTAGAAGATCTCCTCAAGGGAGGAGGTAAAGGAACAAAAGAAGCAGGAGAATGAACTAATGTTGAAGGAGCAGGACTGAAAGATGAACCAGGAGAAGGAGAAACAGTACATGAGGAGGAGAAGAGGAAGGAGTAGGTACAAGAATGGAAGAAAGGTGATCAGAAAAGGGAGTGATTGAAGAAGGAAAGAAACCAGAAGGAGAAAAGGTGGAGGGAAAGATATGTTCAGCAAAAGTCACATCCCTATAGTAGAAAACAGATTTGTTACCCAGGTGTAACAATTTATAAGCTTTCTTGCCAAAAGCATAACCCAGAAATACATAGGGGATGACTCTAGATTTAAACTTGTCTCTAGAAGGAGGAGGAACAATAACATAGGCTAAACAGCCAAAGGATCTGAGATGGCTATAAGAAGGAGGATGACTAAGTAAGACTTCATAGGAAGTTTTGTTAGAGAGAACTGTGGATAGATATATATTTATTAGGTAGGTTGCAGTAAGAACACACTCCCCCCAATACTTGGTAGGCAACATAGATTGAAATAGAAGGGCTCTAGTAGTTTCTAATAGGTGCTTGCATTTCCTTTCTACTATGCCATTTTGTTGTGGAGTATGAGGGCAGAAAGTTTGGTGAAAAATTCCAAGGGATGTGAGATGGGCAGCATGAGAATGGGCAGACCCCAGTTCAAATGCATTATCAGTTCTTATAGTTTGAACTGAGGTGTGGAATTGAGTTGAAACCATTGCAATGAAAGCTTTGATAATAGAGGAGGGGAGTCCAGGTAACTCTGCTACAATCATCAACAATGATCAGGAAATATCTGAAACCATTGTAGGTGGTTATATAGTAAGGTCCCCAGAGATCAATGTGGACAAGCTGATAGGGTTTTGTGGATTGTGTGGAGTTTTCAGGAAAGAAAAGTCTCTGTTGCCTAGCCATTGGACAGATTGGACAAGTGAAAAACTGTTTAGAAGAAAACTTACTAGACAAATGAGGAATTGAAATCATTTTCACAAAAGGCATATGTCCCATTCTTTGATGCCAAAGAGCATCATTTTCATTTATAGAGGTAGTAGTACAATTAGTAGGTAAAACATTAGAAACATATACATGTTGAGGAGTAGAAAAATTAAAAGGTGAAACATATGATGAAATAGAAACACTTTGGGAAATATTGGTTGGGGAAGCACCAACTGCAGCAGCAACACTGAATGGCAACTTCAGAATGTATAAGCCATGCTCAACCTTACCAATTTCCAATGGCCTCTTCAGAGAAGGGCCCTGTAACCAACAAGAAATGTCAGTAAGAAGTGCATAACATTTGAATTGAGTGAAAAGTTGATGTATAGAAACTAAGTTGTAATGAAAAGAGGGAATCAACAAAATATTAGTTAAAGTAATGTTGGGAGATAAAGAAAGAGAACCAAATGAATTTACTTTTACTTTGTAACCATTTGGAAAAGTGACAAGATAAGGAGAGAGCATACTACTCTTTAGAAAACCCATGTGGCACATCTTCATGTTGAGAAGAATCATGAGTGGATGAAGGCTGGTCTGCAGAATCAACTTGAGCACAAGCTGCAATCCTTTTTCCCTTGGTGAATTTGAAGTCTGGTGGAAAACCAAGGAGCGTGTAGCATTTGTCCACACTATGTCCAGGCTTCTTGCAATATTTGCAGGACAAGTTGGACTTTTTGGGCTCAAAATTCACCCTTTGACTGAAATTTCTTATATTATTGGTGGATTGGTTAGTAGTAGGTAGGGGTGTTCATGGTTCGGTTTAGATCATTTTTTTTCAAATAGAGACCAAACCAAATAAGTCGGTTCTTCAAATATTGGAACCAAATCAAACATATTAAGTCGGTTGTTTATCGCAAACATATTAAGTCGATTTTTGTCGATTTTTCAATTTTTTCGGTTATTTATCGATTTTGTTTCTTAAATATGAGACATATACTACCAAACACATATTCTGGAGACTACATTTTTAACGTAACACTATTAAACCTTGAGAAATCTATCATTTACCAAGATATTTTGATGATAATTGAATCAAATAATGATGAATAATTTAAGTACTCAATTTAAAATCAACTATTTTTAAACATGAAATAAATTCTTGTACTTAGCAAAAGATAACTACCAATCAAACTAGAATATAAAAGAAAAAAATTAGACTATTATAATAGCAATAAACTAGACTAAAAATACAAACGACTAATATGTACCATAAAATTTTAGAAACTTACATATTTATATATATATATATATATATATATACTGTCTCTTATACACATCTAATGAAAAGGAATAGGGGAAGAAATGGTGAGACCCAAGTGAGCAAAAAGTCTCACTAGTCAAGTAAGCTCAACCACAGTCTTCCTCAAAGGCCTGTACTCAGCCTCTGCAGATGACAAGGAGACTGTGGGTTGTTTCTTAGATTTCCAGCAAATAGGCTTCCACCAAGAGTGACAAAGTAGCCACTAACATATTTTCTAGAAGATGGACAACCTGCCCAATCAGAATCTAAAAATGCTTGAAGAGAGAAATTCTGAGTTCTGTTGAAGAAGATGCCTCTGTTAGGGTCTTTGACTAAGTATCTAAGGACATGAAAAGCAACATGCATGTGAGCAATTCTGGGAGCATTAAGGAACTGACTGAGGTGTTGAACTAAGAAGGAAATGTTAGGCATGGTATGCTGCAAAATATTGAGCTTGCCTATCAGTCTTCTGTAGGGAAAAGGATCAACCTAACCATCACTAGAAATGGAGGTGAGCTTAATAGACAATTCTAAGGGTGTCACCACAGGTGAGGCAGAAGAACAATGAAATTATGATAGAAGCTCTTTAAGGTATTTGTGTTGATTGACAAGTAGACCATGAGGCAGACACTTCAAAACCCAGGAAATAATGCACAGTCCCCAAATCCTTGATCTTGAATTGTTGATCCAGAAATGCTTTGAGAGAAGTCATCTCAGAATCATCAATCCCAGCCAATAAAATGTCATCCACATATATAACAATAAGTATAGTGGAAGTGCCAGAGGATTTGGTGAATAAGGAATAGTCATTAAGGCTGGATGAGTAACCCTTGGAGGTAAGAGCATGAGATAACTTGGCAAACCATTGCCTGGAGGCTTGTTTAAGGCCATACAAGGACTTCTTCAGCTTACACACAAGTGGAGGACCAGAAGAGGAGAAATAGACTATAAGACCAAGATGAACCTTCATATACACCACTTCAGA
>AWOL01S0162807.1:0-12502 GCA_000715115.1 Nicotiana otophora | reverse complement strand
ATCCTTGCCTTTGACATTGCTCACAAGCCTTGACCATTTGATTCACGTCATGGTAGATAGATGGCCAATAATAGCCACATTCAAGCACTTTCGCGGACGTCCGATTTCCTCCATGATGACCCTCAATCGGGGAGTCATGGTATGCTTTGAGAATTGGCATTACTTCATCTTCCGGAACACATCACCGAATGATATTGTCGGCACAAATACGAAACAAGAAGGGCTCCTCCCAATAGTATTGCCTACACTCCCGTAATAACGTTTTCTTTTGATATGTTTCAAATCCATCGGGGACAAGGTCGCTAACCAGATAGTTAGCAATATCGGCATACCAAGGAGCAAATGTGTCAGACAATGCCAATATGTGCTCATCTGGAAAAGCATCATTGATGTCAAAGTCCTCTTTTGGCCTCCCTGCTTCTTCAAGCCTAGATAAGTGATCCACGACTTGTTTTCCTGTCCCTCTTCGATCCTTGACTTCAAAGTCAAACTCTTGCAATAGAAGGACCCATCGGATCAATCTTGGCTTGGCATCTCTCTTCGCCATAAGATAGAGAAGAGCAGCATGATCAGTGTAGACTATCACCTTGGATCCTAACAAATAGGCCCGAAATTTTTCAAAAGCATAGACAATGGCAAGAAATTCTTGCTCGGTCACAGTATAATTCATCTGAGCACCATTGAGAGTCTTGCTTGATAGTAGACAGGGTGAAGGATTTTGTTATGACTTTGACCAAGCACCGCCCCAATGGCTACACCACTAGCATCACACATGAGTTCAAATGGAAGAGACCAATCCGGTGTGACAATAATAGGTGTCGTGGTGAGCTTTTCTTTCAACTCCTCAAATGCTTTGAGACACTTTTCATCAAATACAAACGTAGCATCTTTATCAAGGAGCTTGCACATGGGGTTTGCAATTTTTGAGAAGTCCTTGATAAAATGCCTATAGAAGTCGGCGTGCCCCAAAAAACATCGGACACCCTTTACTGAAATGGGTGGAGGAAGCTTAGAAATGATTTCAATCTTTGCGCGGTCAACCTCTATGCGTTGTTTGGAAATTTTGTGGCCCAAAACAATGCCCTCATCCACCATGAAGTGGCACTTTTCCCAATTTAGTACAAGGTTTGTTTCTTCACATCTTTTGAGTAATTGTCTAAGGTTGTAACGACAATGCTAAAAGGAATCACCCACTACAGTGAAGTCATCCATAAACACTTCTAGGAAATCTTCCGCCATGTTCGAGAAAATTGACATCATGCACCGTTGGAAGGTAGCCGGAGCGTTGCATAGCCCAAATGGCATCCGGCTAAAAGCAAAAGTCCCATATGGGCATGTGAATGTTGTCTTCTCCTGATCTTCCAATGCAATGTTGATATGGTTATAGCCGGAGTATCCATCCAAAAGGCAATAAAATGACCTTCCCGCTAGCCGATCAAGTATTTGATCAATAAAAGGCATAGGGAAATGATCTTTGCAAGTGGCATTGTTGAGCTTCTGGTAGTTCATGCAAACTCTCCATCCGGTCACAGTCCTTGTTGGGATGAGCTCATTTTTCTTATTTTGGATAAAGGTCATGCCTCTTTTCTTTGGCACACATTGCACCCGGCTCACCCAAAAACTATCGGCAATGGAATAGAACTCTGGCGTCTAACCACTTGATGATTTCCTTCTTCACCACCTCCTGCATGGACGGGTTTAATCTTCTTTGGTGCTCCACACCAGGTTTGCTTCCTTGTTCCAATTGTATTTTATGCTCACAGATTCCGACGGGAATCCCTCGGATGTCCGCTATTGTCCACCCAATGGCTTGTTGATGTTCCCGTACGACATTCAATAAATGATCTACCTGCACCTCATTCAACAAGGAAAAAAATGATTACCGGTAAAATATCGTTAGATCCAAGAAATTTATACCTTAAGTGTGGTGGAAGTGGCTTGAGTTCAAGTTGTGGCGGCTCAATAATTGAAGGCTTTGCTGGGGGAGTGTCTCTATTCTCTAAGTCAAGAGAAAGCTTCTTTCGTGCGTAAGTGTAAGACCCACGTCCTTCTAATGCATTCATTGATTCTATGTACCCCTCTATGTTTTCACCATCGAAATTTACCAATATCGCCGCCAAAGCCTCACCTAGGCATTCTTCTTTCATTTTCATTTCACTTGCGTCCTCTACCTCATCAACAACATCAATGACTGAGATGCCTTCATATGCATGTGGCAACTTCATACCCTTACTTGCTTGGAAGGTGACTTCTTCATCATTAACTTGGAATGTGATTTCATTTCGTTCTAAATCCATAAGTGCTCTTCCGGTAGCAAGGAATGGCCTACCAAAGATGATAGGGATTTCTTTGTCAACGGCACAGTCAAGGATCACAAAATCGATCGGAAGGAAGAACTTTCCCACTTTCACTAAGACATCATCAATAATTCCCACTGGTCTTTTGATTGAACGATCATCCATTTGCAATCTCATGCTTGTAGGTCTCGGCATGCTTAACCCCGCTTGCTTGTAAATGGAAAGAGGCATCAAGTTAATGCTAGCCCCGTTGTCACAAAGAGCCCTTGCAAAATCTCGCAGGCCAATGGTGCACAGAATGGTGAATTCTCCCGCGTCTTCTTTCTTTTCAACGGTGTTGTTGCAATAATGGAGCTAACCCGGTGAGTAACATTCACTACTTCATTCTTGGTGGTTCTTTTCTTGGTTATCAAGTCCTTTAAGTATTTAGCAAAACCCGTCATCTCTTGAAAGGCTTCCACAAATGGTATGTTCACCGACAATTGCTTGAGAATGTCATAAAATTTCTCGAATTTGCTATCATCAACCCTCCTAGCAAGTCTTTGAGGGAACGAAGGGGAAGGTCTAGGAATTTGTGCTAGAGCTGTTGGTGCCTCTTTCTTCTTTACCTTTTCATGATTTTCTTCTTGGACTTTTACTCCTTTTGGGAGCTTTTCAACTTCAACAACAATCGGCACTTCAACTTGTGCTTCAACCTCTTGCTCAAGATCATCTACTCCAATAATTTGCTCGTTTTCTCCTTGAAGTACCTTCCCGCTTCATGTGGTGATTGACATGCAATGAGAAGTTGGACCACTCCCATTTCCTTTAGGGTTTGCAATTGTGTCACTTTGGAGTGTGCCCTTCGGCTTTGGATTATGCTCTCGTGACAAATCTCTCATTTGCATTTCTAGCTTTTGTATGGATGCGGTGTGTGACCCCACAAGTTCGGACATGTTTTTCATTGTAGTGTCGCCTCTTTCTTGATTTTGCAATATTCTTTCAAGAATGCTCTCCAACGTGGACTCACTTGAAGAACCTTCCTTATAATGCGAGGAGTTAGAGTATTGCCCCTTTGGTGGAACATAGGGGTTTGAACTCCGGTTTGCATAGTTGTTGTTGTTATTGCTCCAATTACATTGACTTGATCCACCTTGATCATTGCGCCACTGTTGATGGCCTTGCCCTTGCGGGTTAGGCCTCCATTGATTTTGTTGGTGATAACCACCTTGAGAATTATGGACATAATTTGCCTCCTCGCAATCTTCGGTTGACCAGGGTTGCACATCTTCCACAGCATTTGCCTTTTTAGTTTGGTTTTCAGTGAACATTTTGGTTAACACATTAATGTTTGTGGCAAGACCGGCAATTACTTGATCTCTCTCTTGATTCTCCTTAATCAGGTTGGTCAAAGAGGGAGTACCGTATGCAATTCCACCTGTATCTTCCGAGTGCCAAGCTTGATTGTGTTCTGCCATCTTGTCGAGAATTTGTGTGATCCTTGTGAATGTTTTATCCATAAAAGATCCATCCGCAGCATTCTTTGCTATGGATTAGTTCAACGGATCCAAACCCATGTAAAACTTTTCTAACAAGATTTTGTCCGAAAAACCATGATTAGACGACCTCACTAGGTATAGCTTGAACCGATCCCATGCCTCATGTAGGTGTTCTCCCGGTAGTTGCTTGAAAAAGAAAATTTTATCCCTCAGCTCGAATTTCTTACTTTGTGGGAACCATTTGGCTAAAAAAGCACGAACTAGTTCAGGCTAAGAGTAAATGGAGTGAGGTGGTAGATTTTGGATCCATTTCCTTGCCTCTCCAACTAGTGGGTACTTGAATACCCTCAGTCTTAGGGCATCATCTGACATGTTATTCTGTTTGTGCATCGTACACACACCCAAGAAGTTTCTAAGATGTTGTGTTGGATCATCATCGGTAGAATTCCTAAAAAATCCCTCTGCTTTAAGCATTAGGATCAGACCATGTTCCACCTTGAAGGTAGCAGCGTCAGCTCGCAGAGGGACAATGGCATTTGTGTCCTCGATGTACTCATCTATATCAGCAAAAGGATTTTCTTCTTCGTCATAATCTGCGATGTTTATCTAGCACACCAAACAAAGCAAGCAAAGTGTGATGGAAGAAAAACGTGAAGTAAAGCATACACTAAATCGTAATTTCAAAACCTTATTCCCAGGCAACGGCACCAAATTTTGATACGCTCAAATTACACCTTAATAATTAGCGTAAAGCGGTCGATGTCAAATTTAGTAACCCAACTATGTTGGGGTCGAATCCCACAGGGAATAGGTATGAAAAGGTTACTTGAGTAATATGAAACTTGACTTAATTTGTAATTCTATTCCGTTAGTTGAAAAGAATGTTGCAATTGAGTGAAATGAAGACAAGTAGAATATTGTGAGGTTGTGATTAATTTGATTAAGGAAACCAAGGTTGTGTCCCCATTGATGTAATGTAATGCTATCGGTGTTAATATGATATATTTCTAATGGAAAGTCCTTTGATATGCAAATGGTTTCTAAGTGACTACCCACTATTTCCCAATAGTTGAGTAATATCTACTCTTCAAGATTTTTCCCAAATGTAAAAGAGTTCCAATTGAAAATAACCAATTTATGCCAAATAGAACCCACTTATTCCTAGGCGATTCCATTAAACAACGGTTAAAGCCTTGAGTTTTTGGTATTCAATTCTACCAAACCCTAGCCTACTTTTCCAAGTGAAGATAGAGTGAAATGGAATTAGTTAATGTTTGCAACCACTAACATCACATGAAGCATAAGAACTGAATAAATATCAACCAACCATTATATATATATTCAATGGTAAACACCCCTTAATATTACACCCATCTAGGGTCCACAACCTTAGTAATTAAAACTAACTACTCATACTAAAATCTAAGAACAAAGCGATAAATATAGTCATAAAGCTTACAAAGATACAAGATTCTCTCTTCAAAAGTCTCCAAAACAATGGTGCATTCAATGCTCTAAAAGTATTCTCTTGTTCTGACTTAGCTACCCCACAAAAACCCTAATAAATCTATTTATAGTGGGCTAAAAGTCGGAGCCAAAATTGGACAAAAATAACCATGCAGAAAGTTTATGCGACCGCATACTGGTCGCAGATCACGTATGCGGTCTGCATATTATTCGAAATCGCCGCATAATCTCATGCATCCAACCCAGCTCTTGACCGCATTCCAATTATGCGGTCCGCATATACATTATGCGACCGCATATTCCTCCGCATAAGTGCTTCTCAGCTTTCTTGATTTCAGTTATGCGATCACTATGCGGTCCGCATAATCGTTATGCGACCACATAATGGGTCGCAACGTTTTCTCTTCAGTTAACCAACAATCTGCTTCAGTCTGCGATGGGTATGCGGTCCGCATATGCTTTATGCGACCGCATACTTGCGTCATTTCTGCCCTTCTGTGGCTTTTTGACTTCTTTTCCATGTTTTTGGATCCTCAAGCCTCATGCACTACAAAACACAAAAACTTCATAAGAATTAACTAAAAATGCATTGAAAGATGAGCTAAAGTCTATGTAATTGGTATCAAATATTCCGAAATTCTACGACACATCACTTCATTCGGCCCAGTGTATCGCCTTGGGGTGCTCCTGTCTTATTTGTGAAGAATAAGGATGGTATTATGCGGATGCGTATTGATTACCGCCAGTTGAATAAGGTCACTGTGAAAACCAGGTATCCATTGCCATGTATTGATGACCTATTTGATCAGCTTCAGGATGCTAGAGTGTTCTCTAAGATCAACTTACGTTCAGACTATCATCTGTTGAAGATTCGGGAGCCAGATATCCCGAAGAGTGCTTTCAAGACTCGGTATGGTCATTACGAATTCCTTGTGATGTCTTTTGGGCTGACCAATGCCCCAGCAGCATTTATGCACTTAATGAATAGTGTATTTCAGCCATATCTTGATTCTTTCGTCATTATGTTTATTGACGACATTCTGGTGTATTTATGGAGCCGGGAAGATCATGAGCAACACCTGAGGACTGTGCTTCAGACTTTGAGAGAAAAGAAGTTATACGCAAAATTTTCAAAGTGTGAATGCTGGCTTGATTCAGTGGGATTTTTGGGTCATATAGTTTCGTGCGAAGGGATAAAGGTAGATCCGAAGAAGATTGAAGTAGTGGAGAGTTGGTCCAGACCGTCCTCAGCTACGGAGATCCAGAGTTTCTTTGGTTTGGCAGGGTATTATCGCCGATTTGTAGAGGGTTTCTCTTCTATTGCTGCACCTATGACAAAATTGACCTAGAAGGGTGCTCTATTCAGGTGAACCGAGGAATGTGAGGAGAGCTTTCAAAGCTCAAGACAACTTTGACTACAGCTCCAGTATTGGTGTTGCCTATAGGTTCAGGGTCTTATACTGTGTATTGGGATGCGTCACGTATTGGTCTCGGCGCAGTGTTGATGCAAGATGGTAGAGTGATTGCCTATGCATCTAGACAGCTAAAGGTACATGAGAAGAATTATCCGGTCCACGGCCTTGAGTTAGCACCTATTGTTCATGCCTTAAAGATTTGGCGGCATTATTTGTACGGTGTCAATTTTGAGGTTTATACTGATCACCGGAGTCTACAACATCTGTTTAAACATAAGGATCTTAATTTACGGAAGCAGAGATGGTTGGAGTTGCTTAAGGATTATGATATCACCATTCTCTATCATCTCGGGAAGGACAATGTGGTGGCTGATGTCTTGAGTTGTAAGGCGGAGAGTTTGGGCAGCTTAGCATACTTACCGGTTCAGGCCTTGGCCAACCAGTTTATTAGATTGGATGTTTCTAAGCCGAGCCGAGTTTTGGCTTGTGTGGTTTCCCAGTCTTCTCTTTATGATTATATCAGAGAGCGTCAATATTATGATCCCCATCTGTTGGTCCTTAAGGACATAGTTCAGCATGGTGATGCCAAGGAAGTCACTATTGGAGATGACGGTATATTACGGATGCAGGGCAGGCTATGTATTCCCAATGTAGATGATTTGCGTGAGTTGATTCTCTAGGAGGCTCACAGTTCGCGATACTCCATTCATCCGGGTGCTACAAAGATGTATCAGTACTTGAGACAACACTATTGGTGGAGGCGGATGAAGAAAGACATGTGAAATATGAGCATTAGCGACTGGTTGGATTGCTTCAGAAGCTAGAGATTCCAGAATGGAAATGGGAGCGGATCACTATGGATTTCGTTGTTGGGCTCCCACGGACTCAGAGGAAGTTCGATGCAGTTTGGGTAATTATTGATAGATTAACCAAGTCAGCTCATTTCATTCCTATGGTTACTACTTACTCTTCGGAGCAGCTAGCTCAGGTTTATATTCGCAAGATCATCAGGCTTCATGGCGTACCGGTATCTATCATCTCTGACCGGGGTACGCAGTTGACATCACGATTCTGGAGTGCCGTACAGTGTGAGTTGGGTACTCGGGTAGAGGTGAGTACAGTATTTCACCCTCAGACGGACGGATAGTCCGAGTGCACTATTCAGATATTAGAGGATATGCTTCGCACGTGTGTGATAGATTTTGGGGGTGCTTGGGATCAGTTCTTTCCACTTGCGGAGTTTGCTTACAATAACAGTTATCAGTCGAGCATTCAGATGGCGCCGTATGAGGCCTTATATGGTAGACGATGCCGGTCTCCAGTGGGTTGGTTCGAGCCGGGTGAAGCTAGGCTATTAGGTACGGACTTGGTTCAAGATGCTTTGGAAAAGGTTAAATTGATTCAGGATCGACTTCGTACAACCCAATCTAGACAAAAGAGTTATGCGGACCAGAAGGTTCGTGATGTTGCATTCATGGTTGGTGAGCGGGCCTTGCTTCGGGTTTCGCCCATGAAGGGTGTTATGAGATTTGGGAAGAAGGGAAAGTTGAGCCCTAGGTATAACGGGCCTTTTGAGATCCTTGAGAGAGTTGGGGAGATGGCTTACACACTTGCATTGCCACCTAATCTCATTGCAGTTCATCCAGTGTTCCATGTTTCCATGCTCCGAAAGTATCACGGTGATCCGTCTCATGTGTTAGACTTTAGCTCTATCCAGTTGGATAAGGATCTATCTTACGTTGGGGAGCCAATGGCCATTTTGGACAGACAGGTTAGAAAGCTAAGATCGAAGAGCATTGCTTCAGTAAAAGTACAATGGAGGGGTCATCCGGTCGAGGAGGTGACTTGGGAGACCGAGGATGATATGCGCAGTCGCTATCCTCATCTTTTCATCACTCCAGGTATAATTCTAAACCCGTTCGAGGACGAATGTTTGTTTAAGAGGGGGAGAATGTAACGACCCGGCCGGTTATTTTGTATTACAACCTTGTTCCCTCATTTACTGCTCTATTTATGATTTACATTTGTTATGTGACTTGCTGAGGTGATTGGTTCTGGTCCGGTGAGGTTTTGGAATAAATTAGAATACTTAGTTCCAAGGTTTAAAGTTTAAGTTGAATTAGTAACCGGATGTCGACTTATGTGTAAACGACCCCGCAATAAAGTTTTGATAATTCCAATAGCTCTGTATGGTGATTTTGGACTTAGGAGCGTGTCCGAAAAATCATTTGGAAGCTCGTAGCTAAATTAGGCTTAAAATGGCAAAAATAGAAATTTAAGTTTGGAAGTTTGACCGGGGAGTTGTCTTTTTGATATCAGGATCAGAATCTGATTCTGAAAATTTGAATAGGTCTGCTATGTCATTTATGACTTGTGTGCAAAATTTGAGATCAATCGGACGTGATTTGATAGGTTCCGGCATCGTTTGTAGAAATTTAAAATTTCAAAGTTCATTAAGCTTGAATTGGGGTATGATTCGTGGTTTTAGCGTTGTTTGACGTGATTTAAAGTCTTGACTAAGTTCGTATGATGTTTTAAAACTTGTTGGTGTATTTCGTTCAAGTCCTGGAGGCATCGGGTGAGTTTCGGATGGTTAACGGATCGAATTCGAACTTAGAAAAAAATCTGAAAGTTTTTGCCATCTGATGCAATCGTACCTGCGGAAATTGGCTCGCAGGTGCGAGCTCGCCGAAGCGAGCATGACAAGCGCAGAAGCGGACGAGGGGCTGTGAGGTAGTGGTCGTAGGTGTGGACAGGTGGTCCGTAGAAGCGGCGTCGCACCTGCGAAAGTTCGATCGCAGAAGTGTAAATGAGGGGGACCAGGCGACTTCGCAAAAGCGAGTCCGCAGAAGCGATGAAAGAAACGAAGGAATACTCGCATCTGCTAGACCGCAGATGCTGCTAAAAATCTCGCAGAAGCGGAAACCCCTAGGCAGTACAAAAACAGAGGGGTTCCTAGTTTTTGAACTTTTTGGGCATTTCAAGCTCGGGCTGGGCGATTTTGAGCGAGTTTTTCACGGAAATTCTTGAGGTAAATCACTTTTGATCATTTCTACTCCATAATATTAAATTATCATCGAATAATCCGACTAGATAACGTGTTTCCGAGGTGTAAATCGGGAATTTGGGCCTAGGGATTTGGAAATAAGATTTGATGATTTGGAGGTCGAGTTGATATCGGATTTGGATAATTTTGGTATGGTTGGACTCATAGTTGAATGTGTGTTCATATTTTGTAACTTTTGTCACGTTCCGAGATGTGGGTCCCACGGGCGATTTTTGAGTTAAATTTCGGATTTTGTTGGAAAATTTATATTTTCATATGGAATTTATTCCTATAATTTGTATTGACTGAATCGAATTAATTATAACTAGATTCGAACCTATCGGAGTCGAAAAATCGAAGGAAAGACATTCTACTTGACTAATTGAGCATGATTCGAGGTAAGTGGCTTGTCCAACCCTATGTGGGAGAAATTCCCTTAGGATTTGATACCGTTGTAACATTTTTGTGATATGTGAGCGCCGTGTACGCGAGATGACGAGTGCGTATACGGGCTAAATTTGGAAATATCGGTTCTTGCTGAGTAGTCTTCTTTTAAATTCTTTAACTGAGTTGCTTTAGTATATGTAGTGATCATGTTTAGTCTAGTATCACATGTCTACGTGCCCTAACTCTTACTTGCAATATGTGCAACATGCTTAGCTGAATTACCTGCTTATTTTATTTGATTTAAATCTTTAACTATGAGATTCTTGATGTAACATCGTTGTTTCATTCGGATATCTGTTGCATATTTATTTTGGGACTACGAGGCGGTTCCTCTGGAGATCCCCTATACTGCATATTTACTTTGGGACTACGAGGCGGTACCTCGGGAGATCCCCTTGTATATTTACTTTTGGGACTACGAGATGATATCTTGGGAGATCCTCTGTTGAGCATTTACTTTTGGGACTATGAGACGGTATCTCAGGAGCATCCCATATAGTTTACCTTTATTTGTTGTGTTGTTCACTCCTTAGTTATTTCATTATATTATTATATCCTATGTCTTAATTTTTCTATTATTTTCAATAGGGCCTTACCTGACCTCGTCACTACTCTACCGAGGTTAGGCTTGGCACTTACTGGGTACTATTGTGGTCTACTCATACTACACTTCTGCACATCTTTTTGTGCAGATCCAGGTACTTCTTACCAGCCCAGATATCAGTGAACTACCTGTGTGCGGAGACTTCAAGGTACATCTGCCAGCATCCGCAGACCTTGGAGTCCCCCTCTATCCTTATCATGCTGTTTTCCTTATTTTAGTAGACTCTGATGTATAGAGACCTCAGTATTTCTCTTAGAAGCTTGTGACTTATTTATACCGGGTTTTTGGGAGATTGTAGTTCTTTGACTTGTAGTTTTCATCTATTACAACTATTGAGGTTTGAGTTTCAAACTCTTATTATGTTATTCCGCAATTTGTTTGGCTTACCTAGTCTTAGAGATTAGGTTCCATCACGAAATCCTACAGAAGGTGAATTGGGGTCGTGACAAAGGGAGTGCTTATCTCTTTGGAGAGAACTTAGAAAAATAGAATTGATTTGCAATTTTTGATTTCCTTCTTGCTTTAATTTTTATGTTGACAAGAGTGGGTTGCTTTAGTGGTGAGCACCCTCCACTTCCAACCAATAGGTTGTGAGTTCGAGTCACCCCAAGAGCAAGGTGGGGAGTTCTTGGAGGGAGGGAGCCGAGGGTCTATCGGAAACAACCTCTCTACCCTAGGGTAGGGGTAAGGTCTGCGTACACACTACCCTCCTCAGACCCCACTAGTAGGATTATACTGGGTTGTTATTGTTGTTGTTTAATTTTTATGTTGATTGTGTTTAATGTCTTATGTATTAGATACCACCTGAAGGTGGTTTTCTTTGTTTTATTCTTTTGGTTTTGCCTATTTAATATTTTGTTTAGTTCTTTTCTAAATGGTTATTAATGTTATGTTGTCTTTGTGTAGGTTAGTACTTTGGTTATAAGATTTTGCAAGATTGGGGTTGACTCCGGGTATGAATATTACAAAAAATAGCTATATTATTTTAATCACACATTTTATTTTTCATATAAAATATTTTTTCATGGAATAAAATAGATGTACTTTAAACTTCCCATTGCTAAAAAATCAGTGCCGCACTTAACAAGGCTAAAAGGATATTCTATGATTATTTGTCTATCCAAATATTAGGTTTCTACCCGAATCATGAATTCCTTCAGTAATTCAGATTTCTCTTTTGTGTAAATTTGCTTGAGTTCATGTTTGTATATTTTAGATAACACGACTGAAATTACTAGATTTTATCACATAAAGCTTACTTTTCTTTTAACATAGAAAGCTTTACTTCATACTTATTAGAAGAGAAGTGATTAGAGGTTTGAGTTAATCACTCAATTCAACTAAAATAAAGATTGCATGTTACAACAACGAGTACAAAATTTGAATCATGCACAGGTATGGGTCAATCCTTATACATGGTATCTTATACTGTCTTAATGATAAAATTTCATTAACTACCATACACATGTAGTTGAATGTTTAATATTTTTGGTAAGATATTTCGTGCACCGCACGAACATAGAGACCAGTATATATATAATGTGTGTGTGGGGGGACCGAAATCAGGAGGTATGTGGCCCAATAAAACGCTGCCAACGCATTAAAAGTGGGGCTCACAAATTCTATGATTAAATTGAGGGATAATTTTAACAATTACAAATAACGACATACGAACCAAAAAGTGGATAGTGTTATGAAATAAAAGCAATTTCGTAAAACATGAACAAGAACAAGTTATGAAATAAAAA